>PVJC01003305.1:0-71580 GCA_004026665.1 Murina feae
GTTGGGGGGGGGAGAGAAGAGGGGGAGAAGGAGAGGAGCGGCAGGGAAAGGACAGGGAGAGGAAAAGGGAAGGGAGGGGGAGGAGAGACAGGAAGGAAAGGGGGTCAGAGCGCAGGTTGGAGACAGTTCAGCCCAAGAGGCAGCAGTCGGGTCGGGGCTGTCGGGATGAGAACGAGAAAACCTGTCCCAGATACCCCGGGGAGGGGACGCAGTCCGGGCAGAGACGCGGAGTCTGGTCCCCGCAAACTTCCACCCACACGCGCGCCCGCGCCACGCGCCCAGCCCTCGGGGCACCGCGCGTCCGGGCGCATCCGAGCGCGAGCGGAGAGCGCCCCCGCGCGGCGGCGGCCTGGCTCGCACCTGCCTCTGGGCGGCACCGACGAAGGTGGCCGCGCTGCAGCGGTCCCCCGGGCCCCTCTGGCGCCCGGGCTGAGCTCCGCCTCCTTCTTCCGCAGGTGGAGCTGCTGCCCGACCGAGACCCCGACAGCGACGGCACGAAGATCAGCGTGAGTGTCGCGGGGAGGGCGGGGGGCGCGGGGAAACGGGTGCGTTTGGGGCTTTTCGCGCGTCCGGGTCGCACACGCGGGACGAAAGCCAGTGCGAAAGCCAGTGCGGCTCGCCTCTCGGGGGCGTGGACAAGGAGGCCGGTTGGGAGTCGGCACTTGAAAGTGTGGCTTCTCATCGCAGCACGCTGAGCGGCTCCTGGAGGAGCGCTTGCTAGGCTTTGCTTTCTGCCTCCCGGCCGTTCATGCTGCCCGGGCAGAGCCGCATGCCGCTGCCTGTCCAAAACCGTGGAGACGGCGATGGCGCTTTCACAGGAGATCACACAAACATAAAACCTAAAGCCCAGATGCACGCAGACACGTAGCCGAAGAGGTTAGCCCGTGAGATGTAGAGACGGAGTTCTACGTTGCTGGTTCTTACTTTTCATAACTGTGTGTGCAATATTCTGAATGTCTTATGAAATCCGTCATCATTTAATCATGGATAATATAGAATGGCTATCAAATCCAGCTGTTTTGGTAAAGATGTTTATACAGATATATATCACATATTATATAGAATTGTATATATTCTACATAACCATATATTTACACACACATATATCCATATATCCATATATCTATATATATCCTATATAATAAAAGGATAATATGCAAATTGACCCTAACAGCAGAACGACTGGGGATAACTGGTCACTATGACACACACTGACCACCGGGGGCCAGATGCTCAATGCAAGAGCTGCCCTCATAGTCAGGGCACTCCCACAGGGGGAGCTCTGCTCAGCCACAAACCAGGCTGACGGCTGCCAGTACAGCGTTGGTGGTGGGAGCCTCTCCGGCCTCCTCAGCAGCGCTAAGGATGTCCCACTGCAGCTTAGGCCTACTCCCCGCTGGCAAGTGGACATCCCCCAAGGACTCCCGGGCTGCCAGAGGGATGTCTGACTGTTGGCTTAGGCCTAATTTCCTGGGGAGTGGGCCTAAGCCAGCAGGTGGACATTCCCCAAGGGGTCCCAGTCTGTGAGAGGGCACAGGCCAGGCTGAGGGACCCTCCCCCCCCCCAAGTGCACAAATTTTTGTGCACCAGGCCTCTAGTGTGTATATATATATATATATATATATATATATATATATATACACACACACACACACACACACTCTCTTGCTATTAATCTGGCCTTAAAATTATTAGAAGAAATGAGTGCCAGTTTCAATTTTGAAAAGCAAAGCAGTGTTAAAGTTTCCTGTAGCGTAGAAACCCCGTGATGGCAGGGTGCGTACTCTGAGCCACAGACTTCAGGTGATATTAGTCTGCAGCCTGAGTCACGCCACCCCATGACTATAGGTCAGAGTGTTCCAAAAAATGGAGAAGAAAAATCACTACTATCCAAGTCTATTTTGCCAATACCTTTAACTGTCATTCCCATGTGGGGAGAAGAGCTCATTCTCTGTTAAGGTTGCTGTTGGTCATCGCCACCCACAGAATATTTCTGGAATCTCTCAGTGTTGGAGCCCAGCGTGAAGAAAAGAGGCTCCGTAAACTCTAGACTTAACCTCATCAGGTTCATGCTTCCTTCAGCTGAGCCAACCAGGCAGAGGCCAATCCCACGATTGGAAAATGGCAGAGCTGTTACCAGCACCTGGGAAGCGGGGGTCACGTGGTTCGCGGAGTCTGGCCCCGGCCGGATTGAGCTAATTAGCTAACAATTGGTGAAGCCAGTTGGAGTAGATTAAGATAAGTACGACCTTGGGATTTCACGGTTGAGACCGCAGGAAGCTCTCTGACACGACCATGAAGACTCTCATTTTCCAACAGGAGCAAGCTGGGGCATAGCATGGGGACACAGTCGTTGGAGGTAGCTCTTTACTTGTTTCTTTTTCCCTGCCACTTTTCAGACAGTGAAAGTCCAAGGCAATGACATTTCCCACAAGCTTCAGATTTCCAAGGTGAGGAAAAAGGATGAAGGCTTATATGAGTGCAGGGTGACGGATGCCAACTACGGAGCGCTGCAGGAACACAAGGCCCAGGCCTACCTGAAGGTCAACGCCAACAGCCACGCGCGGAGGATGCAGGCCTTCGAAGCCTCGCCCATGTGGCTGCAAGACATGAAGCCTCGCAGGAATGTCTCGGCCGCCGCCCCCAGCAGCATCCAGAGCTCCGCCAACCAGCGAATGCCCTCCACCTCCAGCCCTCAAGCGGTAGCCAAAATCCCCAAACAAAGTCCACAATCAGGTATGGAAACCAATTTTGAGCCTTTCATTTTACCACTCACACAATCCTCCCCAGGACGATGGGTCAAGGAGAGTAGCCAGGTGTTATGTGTGACGGTTTTTAAAATCTGGAGCCCTAGCTCAGTTGAAATAACCATGAGACACAGAGAGCCCGCGGCTGGCCTCCATCGGGGATGTCACTCGCCCCAATAGTTGCGGCCGTGCTACCCGTCCAGGGCACCTAAGAGCTGGACTTTCATTCCTTTACCTTCTGTACTGAGCCATTATAAGAATAATAAATCATGTCATGTCGGTTGCATTGTAAATGCATGTTCGTTTTCTCTATAGATTTATGTATTGATAACGACCCAGATTAAGAGACTTTCACTTCATCCACATGTAAATGAGAGACACCCCATCTTCAGCGGAACTTTAGGCAGGGCTGCTCCCCAGGGGCTTTTGATTGGGGAGGAGAAGCCTCAGCTGCCCATGAGGAAAGGGATGATGGCAATGGCAGGAAGTGGTGCAGAGATAAGGCAACTCCTGCAAACGTGCCTTCCATGCCAACTGGGCACCTTGGTCAGACACGCCCACAGTCCGCTGTGCAAGTTAAAGCTGTTTGAGTGGCATTTGTGTACGCATCACTCAGTTGGTGGGAACACACCTAAGTTTCGACCTTGATGTGGGACACGGGCTTCCGGGAATGAGCAGTGCCTTGCACACCCTGGCGAACATTCTGTGTTCGCTCCAACACTTGACGAAATGCTGTGGGATGGAGGGAGCACACAAATATGTATGGTTCTTTAGGTTTTTTCCTTTATAGTTTATCATCGAAAAATTATTGCTACTAGCATTGATAATAGAAAATTACATGGCTAACTTTCAAGTTCTCTTTTGCCATTAAATTTTTTTAAACTGGTCATTTCATCAGGATAATTATATATACACTAGAGGCCCAGCGCACAAAATTGTGTGTGGGTAGGGTCCCTAGGCCTAGCCTGCGACCAGAGTCATCTTCCGCCCATTTGCCAGTCTCTAGTCCCGCCCCACTGCCCATGCCCACCCTGGTTCCCTATGGTTCCCCATTCACCATCTGGCAATCGGAGCCTGTGAGCTGGGGGGAGGGAGAGGTGGTCAATGCACCTCATAGCAACTGGTCTATTGGTCGTTCTGGTTGTGACACTGTTATGGTGGCTGGCCTTTTATTATATAGGATATATATAATTATATCTTATTTTAGATATATCTTAAAATCCTTTCTCGTGAACAATACTTTTAAAATAATGTGTGCCACCCTAGGATTCCTCCTTATGCTTCATGTGCTAGTGGGTATGTCTGTAGAGAGCTTGGCTAAGGGTCCCTGCGATGCCTTGATCATGGCGATTTATGTCAGTCTGATAAATAGATGACTTGCCTTCAGTAAAATTCCATTTGCTTGGCTTTGTCTCATTTTCCTCTTTATTGTCTCTCTTGTTTCCCAAATTAAAGAACAAAACCATACCTAGAATATATATGTGTGTGTGTATGCTCATACATAAATAGCACACACACACATATATGCACTTAATGGTTATATGTTTGCAGCCATTATTTGATAAAGATTTATCAAATCTCCCTTTCATGCCATCAGAAGATGCTACACACTATATGTGCAGAGCAGCCTCAGCAGACAGTTTACCACCTAATTAGAGAAAACTCCAAATCATGGCAGTGAAATTATTAGCCCACATAGAATACTCCCAGCTAGATTTCAGAAACCTATGCTGTGGAATAAAAATCAAGCATTCTATTACCTATTCCAATGAGGGATTCTGAGCATGGAATAAAATGTCCTACCTATTTCTAAACTATTATCATTGGATTATGTAATGTACTCTGCAAATACCTATTGTATTTGAATGTGTCTTTTTGAGTATTATGATTGGAGCTAAATGGCAAGCTCTAGAGATCTTCTAGCAATTTCCACATGGAAATTGCTGCTTGTTGTGCAGCTCAGCCCAGGCTCAGGCATTGCTTTTTCCAGAGGAAGGTGAACAGAGATGAATGCTGGCTCACGGAAGCCGTGCTCACTAAACGTTACCTGCTCATCACAAAGATTAACCTGAAATATATCAACATTGTTCATTTCTATCTTCTCTACCCGTGAACACTGGAGAACATGTTTTATCCACATACCCTTTTCTAACTTCTCATCAGAAGCTGGGCTGGCCCAGCACCCCGTTCTCTTCGCGTGTACATTTCAGGGTGTGACTTGCAGGGTTATTGTCTAAAACACAGTCTCTGGGTGGCTATTTATATATCCTACTCTGCATAATACCCTATCTTGATTTATCATTTTTGCTTTATAAATTTTCAGGTTCTACTCAAATAAAGCTGATTTCAATACCCATGCTTTATTTACTCACTCATTTATTCAGGCTCCATTCATTCACCTTTCCAACTCTGATTCCATTCAGGTGAGCCAGGCTGGGGTTCACTATTGTCCCCTCCCCCCCATATTTCTCACATCTATGACCCATGAGCACATGGCAGAGCAGAGAAGGCTGCACCCACGGAGAGGGTCCCACTAATTGTCTCTTCCCAACATCCTTGAACAGCGGGATCTTTTCTGCTCCACCAACATGAATTTCATTCTTTGTACAGGCCTCTCCCTCACTCCTCTATTTCACCGCCTCCTACCAGCAGGCCTGTGTCTGTTCTAACACATGGAACAGGTCACAACAGAGCAAACACTCAACAATGATGTTTCCAGAGCAGCGTCGCCAGCTTGCAGGGTCTGATTCCCGTGTCCCCAGTCCTCACGCCTCGTCTTCCTCAGTGGCGTGTCCTGCGTGTTCTTAGGCCTTTTCCTGCTTCACTGACTTCAGAAAGGCCATTGTCCTTGTGTGGGTCATTCCCTATTTGCTGGTCAGAACCGATAGTTTTCTCCAGAGCAACACGTCTGTGCTTCCTGTGCAGCCATCCTCGTGCCTGCTGGAATGTTTTCTTGGGACTGTCCTCCTGGCAGTGCTGGGAGGCCCACACTCGGGCACCCCTGAGTGGCAGGCAGAGCAGGGGAGCTGGTCTCCCTAAGGACAAGACATCTTGGCTGCAGGCCCCGCAGCTCGCACTTGCTTCTCTTTAAGTGGCCCCCACACGTGGCACTCGTGCTGGGAGAGAAGGGGGAGGGAAGAGGAGTAGCATATGTTGGCTTTCGCCTTCTTTCTCTTACAATTATATTTACACAAATAGCATCGCCTCTATGCAACGCTGACCAGGACTCCCAGAGTGGGTAGCGCAGCCGACCGTGCCAGACTCCGGCTTGTGAAAAGTCACATTCCAGGACCTACTGAGTCTACAACCAGAGCAGGCATTTCTGGGAGCAGTCGATTATGAGAGTCGTTACGTCTAAAAAGTTCTTGTGGGTGAGAAAGTGCTTTGATCGCTTAGTATGGTGTGTGGTGCTGGTGAGAACACTGGCCGGGCTCAGGTGTAGGGATCCTCCCACGTGTGGCTCCTTGGCGTCTCTAGTCGCTGGCGGGATGCTGCTTCTTCGAGCTCTGAAACCCGGTGACAGTGTTCCCCCCACGATGCAAACCGGGGTTCCAAGGGCAGCTGCGGCCCCAGCTGCGGGAGCCCAGCGCTCCCCGGCTCCTGGGCTGGATGAACACGGCAGCTTCCACAACCCGCCAGATTGAGCAGAAACAGTCTTCAAACAGAGGTGGGAGCTGATGGGGAGGAGGAGCGGGCTGGGGGGTGGGCAGGAGGGTGTTTTCCTGACCTAACGATGGGTAAATGGGGTCCGCGTGGAGGTGGAGAGCCAGGTGTGTACTTCAGGCCTTACTGCTGAGTTGGGTTTTAATGATCCAACTTGGCTGCTTACGCTGGTGGAATTAATCTGCTCCTCGCAGTTCTGTCAGTTTGAGGGCAGCCATGTAAATTGAGTGTCTATGAATAAGATGAAAAATAGAGGTGAGGCAATGCTTTGTGGGATGCAGGCTAAGGAAACTGCTGGAGATATGTTCGAACTGAAAATAGGTAGATTAATGGCCCCTACTGGCTAAGTTCTCCCAGGAACCATATTTAACTCGACTCACTGAAACTCAGGAACCAGCGGGGTCTGCAGACCCAAGGCTCTGGAGACGGCAGGGCCGGCTGGTGCAGGGTGGCCTCACAGGCTCACTGTGGTGACCAGGAGCCCCGTCACGGAGGAGGGACATGCCGGGATGTCCCAGCGTGCTCAGCCCGTCTCCGTGATTTCACGCAGCTGCAGGGAAGCAGCTCCCTGGGTCGATGAGCAAAGGGTTGAGAAGTATCTGCAAAGGCTCACCCAGTCGGCCAAGGGAACCCCGGTCCTAGAAGCAAGGTGAGGGCTCCCTCTCCCGCGGAGCTCTGCTGCCACCGACACCTGGCACAGTGCGTTCTGCAAAGAGCAGAGAGAAGCAGGAGGGGCTTCCACCTTTGGCCTCGGGGGGCCGCCACGCCCCAGTGCAGGCGGCAGGCAGGGCAGTCAGGGAGGGAGACGCTCACATCGCAGCCCACCACTCAGAGCTGCTTGCGTCTCCATGTGCTCGTCTTCAGGATTAAATGCAATTGGATACACAGACCAGGCCTCATAAATGGTAACTACTTGACCAGTACCGCACTGTGCTCGTCTAGTACAACTCTCAGCAGCAATGAAATGGGAAGGTGATTGCTGCGCCCCATCGGACTCTGCTGTGGCCAGTAGCTGCCTCGCTGCCTTGTTTTGGGACAGGGGGCGGGAGGAGGGGTGTCAGTGATGAGTCGAAGAAGGAAGGCCAGGGCTTCAGCCAGGGCTTATGCCTTATTGTTTGCAATTTCTAGAACTTTCTTTTTCCTTCTGTCATAATGCCGTGAGTCGGTCAGTGGTCCCAGTATAACCAGGACCGTGTTAGCCACCAGCTGTCTTGCCCAAGACATAATGAAAATCCAAAGGATTTTCAAGAATTTGAGCTGTGTGACCTGAATAAGCAATAGGTATTTGGAAGATGCAGTTACACAAACTGGCTGCTCTCTTAATTATATGCAAGATTTCAAAAAAGAACCTCCGAATTTTTAAATCATAAAGTAATTATAGATGCATCTGAAAACATCAAGAAGTAGAAATATTTCTAAAACTTTGCAAAGAGAGAAAACTAACATGGATGCGGAACCCTAGAATAAGAATGGCACAGTCTGTGGCCGCACATAGATGCAGATTTGAATCTGAGAGTCACTGGCTACCCGTATGTTGAGTGAGCTTCTCACAAAATCTCCAGACCTCAGAGTCCTTTCTTATGAAGCTTATAACGCATACAGCCCAAGGTCATTGTCAACATTAAGTGACATAAGAGTAAACCCGGCTCATGACCACACTCACAATGGTAAGTTCTCTTCCTCTTTGCCTGTCAGATATTAAAACATCCTATATAATAAAAGGGTAATATGCAAACTGACCCTAACAGAACAACTGGGAATGACTGGTCACTATGACATACACTGACCACCAGGGGGCAGATGCTCAATGCGGGAGCTGCCCTCTGGTGGTCAGTGTGCTCCCACAGGGGGAGCTCTGCTCAGTCACAAACCAGGCTGATGGCTGCCAGTACAGCAGTGGTGGTGGTGGGAGCCTCTCCTGCCTCCTTAGCAGCGATAAGGATGTCCTACTGCAGCTTAGGCCTGCTCCCCGCTGGCAAGTGGACATCCCCTGAGGGGTACCAGACTGCAAGAGGGCACAGGCCGGGTTGAGGCTCCCTCCTCCTTCCCCCTTGAGTGCACAAATTTTTGTGCCCTGGGCCTCTAGTGTTTAAATAGCCATGATTCTAAAGGATAACTAAGGAACACAAGCAGGAGTAGCGATGAGAGGAGAGAAGAAGCCTGAGAGCCTGTATGATTATGTGAGATAATGTAATGCCTGCTGAATTAAGATATAATAATTAAGGAAGGATTTGTTTAATTAATAAATGACAAAAGGAAACATTATCACAATGTATGATAAAAATGCAAATTAACTCTGATTGATGAAAGAGCTTAGCAAAAATGAAATATCAGATATAGAAAAATTAGCATAAAATCAGAGGCCTGGGGCTTGGAAGATTTACAGTTACAAAATAATGCAAATGAAAATGATATTTTACTATGCATAATTTAAAACATGTATCTAATCTACAAATATAGCCAAAAAGTGATACAACAAAGAGATGTTGAGTCTAATACTTAGGAAGGGAAAAGTGTCAATGTTACAGATGCTATGATTATGTAACCCACTCCAAATGACTTAGAGATGTCAAAAGTGATCATATAGTATTGATGAAGACAAAATAAAGATATAAGTTGAAATCAATTCTCTATAGGACAGCAATACTCAAGCAGAAAATGTAAGGGGCAAAATACATAACCATCAATGTCGGGCTTTCAAAAGTATTTACAGACGTGACGCAATCCCAGTCAAAACCCTAGTTATTTTTCAAACATGTGGCACATATGATCTTGGCAAAGACTTCTTAGCTGAAGGTGAAGACTACAGTCACACAAGCAGCCTGCTGGCTGGTTGCTTCCATGGCGACTGGGTGCTTCTCTTGCAGAGGGACATTGGCGAGCGAAGAGCTGCAACAGGCTTTAGTGTGTGTGATCCATCATCCCTGCAGCGAAGCTCCCGGGAGGGAGTTGCAAGGAGACCAGGGGGAAGTGGCCCAGACCTCGGGCAGAGGTGCCTGTGACAGGGTCTTCCCATCACGGGAGATACACAAATGGCCAAGAGTGGGAAAGCCACCTAGGGAGTGTGTTAAAACCACAGGAAGAATCTTCTAGAGTCATGTTTTCAAATAATGTTTAATGAAGTTCCAAAAAACTGAACACAAAATGTACTGTGAAAAAATACAGGATGCAAAACTTTAAAAAAACATAGAACACAAAACTTTAAATTGATCTGAGATATGTGCATAGAAAGACAACAGGAAGAAGTATGTGACAATGTACATCAGAAGTCAAGATAAGTTATGATTTTTAATTATTTGATTATTGGGTCTCTATTGATAGCATTTGTACAATGATAATTTACTACTTTGGTTATAAGGGGGAAAATATTTAAAATTTTTCAAATTTAAAAATAGTCAATGACAGCTCAGGAGAGGGAAAACAAACTAAACAATAAAGTCAATAAATAAAGAAATACAGAAATAAAAAAAGAAAGAGAAAGAAAGAAAGGCAGAGTGAAACAATAGTGTGGTGTGATTATAGAGCTCATGGCAAATTAAACCTATGTACTGTACACATGTACATCTATGTACATATGCACACATGTATATACACACATGTACATATGTGTCCATGCAAATATTATGAAGGTTGCGTACTCAGAAATTGCTAGTAGCATGAAATGAAGAACATGCCTTATTTCCTGGGATCTGAGTGGAGAATCTGATCATCAAATTACTCTTTCTGTTTTTCTAAACAGAGCGGTGTGCTTGATAAATATATATTGATGAAATAAGTCAAGCACATATAAAGTCCATAAAGAAAGCATTATGTGATCATTTTTCCTCTCGATGGTATGACTCATTCGGCCCCTGCTTCAGAGCTGGGGCAAAGTGATGAGCGATGTTGTGGTCATTGGAGTATCAAGGAAAATCAATACGCTGGAATATTTATAAAGGATCATTATGTTTCATTTAATATGACTGCTTCAAACAGTGAGAAAGCATTCTGCATGAATTCAGACTCTTATGTGCATAAAGCAGACCTCCTGTAAATTAAGCTCTTAGTGCTTGAATCACAGCAGATTGTAAACTCTCAGAGTTAGCATGGCTCATCCTGTGACGCTTACCCCTACAGAACTATCAGAAGAGTGAAAATGAGACGTCAGATTAAGCAAATTGATTACCTTCATGGACACAGGAATTGTAATGAAGAGTAAATAATGCCATCAGATATTCCAAACTTCAAAATGCAAAGGTGTCAAGCCGTGTGCAGTGAGGAGGTCTATGGTGGCACCACGCTTTTTCTTGACTCTTAGTGGCATCTTCTTCAGCCATTGAGGAAGCATTTTAGTTTTAATTTTTCTGATTAAACAAATTTATTTGCCATGAAGGCAATATCCTCAGTTCTCTTAGCATCGAAGAATTAATTTGAAAAATGCTCATTTAGGGACCAAGCAGTAGAATCGTAACCACTAAGTAGATAAAAAAAAAAAAAAAAAAACTTTTAGAGTATAAAAACTCACTTTACTTCCAAAGATCTAAAACTACAAACGTTTTAAAGAAATAAAGTCATGGTCCTGAGGATGCTGACGCACTGCAAGGCACCATACAAACCCAGAAGTATGCTGCTTCTAACGCACCTGCCAAAGTGGCGTCCAACCAACTGCGAACAGTTCAAATAAAAAGCTAACGAAGGGAGGGGAAAAAAAGATATGAATTGCATCTTGATCCTTTTGATGTTAGCAAACTATCTAGCACTGTGCTTAGCACATAATTAGAGTTAAATAAATGTTCCTGGATTGAATAGTGCTTTGCCAGAGCTCTTATGAGGATAATACCACTGCCAGAAGAGACGTGAATTTTTATGTAATTTGGTTGATCTTTAAGAAAACAGCCCCAGATCCCTTATGTGTCCATGGAGAGAGCGGATTAGAAATCAGCACTTGGACCATCCTTCATTCCACATCCAGGACAACAACAATATTTATTTTAGATTATATTTCGTAAGAAGTTATATCTAAGAAGTTTGATGACCAGTCCCTTGCAACTATATAGTTGTATCATTTTATTTGCATGCCTTGATAAGTAGAATATGGATTTTAGAAAATCTTCAACTATCTGTTAATTGCTTAATTCTGATGTCTAAGAAAATTTCTGTTATGAAGATAATTTCTAAAACACTAACTCAGATAATTTTGAAATGACTACATTCATGAAAATGGTGAAAGCATTGGCTCAAACATGGAAAATATACAGGTAAACTCTTAAGAAATTTTATTTAGGTGAAAACAAGTGTTTTGTAAAGCTATATCATTGATGCTTTTCTGTATCCTATAGCATTTGGTCGTCAAATAATTTTTTACTCAAAAATAGATGATGCTGAACAATTAAAATTAATTTTTAAGTTAGGCAAATTACTATATTTATAAAATATAGTGATACCTTTCTCTTTTTCCATTTATATAAGAAGACCAGTGGCCTGGTGCACAGATTCATGCACATTGAAAGGAAATTAGTTAGAAGAAATATTTTAATATCACCAGTTGCCCTTTCTCTATAATAGAAGTATCAGAGATTAAAGAAAATTAGTAAAATATATATGAAAATAATATATAAACTGATTAATAAATAACAATAACAACATGATATAACAACAAAGACATGCTATAAAAACAAAAACATGATATAAAAACAATATTGATAAAAACAATGACTGATAAATTGATTAAACCTATTCTAATATCTCCACATTAAGAGTAAAAACACTTTCAGAGTGCTTGACTAATTTACCTTGTAATGAAGTATTTACAACCTTAATGTCACACACTCTTCACACTCGAGAGAAAGCAACATATAACTGACCATGTCTGAAAAAGGGTTCAGGTAGGAATATTCCTACTCTGTTTAGAGTTTGTCCTTGTGATTTATTAATAGTCATCACAAATGCTGGCATCATGGGAAACTATCTTCCAATTAATTTAAATGAGAGGCCAGTGTCAATGGGACAAATAAGTTCTTGGAATCAGAACAACCTCTCCTTCTGCAGATCCTGTTAATACTTCAGCTTCGATAATGTTAGGTCGCAATCTTTTGATAATAAATCTAGTATCATTACAAAGACCCCATTTACTATTAAGATTTCTCAGTAGCATGATGATTGTACCTACTTTCAATTTTAATTTATGACATGGCATTCCTGAAGGAGTAATACTTTTAAGAAACATGATGGGGAAATTTTCACTTTCATCATCATCCATTGATTCAATGGAATCATCACTCAAATAGGTGTGAAAATCACCATTGAGCATATCCAAAATTACTTCATTTGATTTATGAACATGCTCAGTTTTTGGGCAAAGAATCACACTTTTAGATATATATTTTTTAGTATTATCTATAGATATACTATTTCCAAATGTAGCTTTAGTAATAGATCCATTGCAAATCATTTTCTGGGGATTTCAATAATATACATTCTGAGAGCTTTATATGTATCGCATTTGCATGAGTCAACATTTGTTTTTAAATTGCCAGTGTGCGTCATACATACCAGCTGGTCAGTCGGTCAGATGGATGGTCAGTCACTTAGCCTTTTATATATATAGATGTGTGAAAAATGAAGTGACAGTCACAGCTGTTTTCTTCTTTCCTTTCCTTCTGTTCCTGGGCTGTGGGTCTCTCCATTGCCATTTCTCTAAACTGCAAGGTATGTTTCCATCTTTGATGAGGAGTTTTCCTCTGGTGAGGCTGGGGATGGGGGTCTAGGGCAGCATGCAGAAAGGGTGGGTGGGGCCCATACTTCTCTCTCCCATCAGAGAGTAGTCACAAAAAACATGAACATGCTAGTGACCCAGTGCGTGAAATCGCGCGAGACCCAGACCCGAGGGAAATCGCAGGAGACCTGGGACCCCAGACCCCGCCACACCGCGGGACCCAGAGTCAAGTCCCCGCTCACCCGCACGTGCCTCACCACACACACAGCCCTGCCCACCAGCATGCTCCTCGCTATGCACTTAGCCTCCCGGTGACTGGTCTTTGGTCGTTATGGTGTTAGGGCCACTGGGTGTTTATAATATAGATACCGTTCTTAGCTCTTTGCTTGGTAGTCAATACCTCTAGCCTCCTTATTTGGGGCAAACTCTTCCAGCCACTCACCCCCATAAGTGCCCTGAGGTCTCCATACCTGCAGCCATGCCACCCCACGTGGTCTCAGTCGTCCTCACAATTCCCTCCAGTCTCCTCCTTAAGTTAATATACTTATACTTATTTAAGCCCTTGGACAAATGCGGCATTTTTCTACTGTGTACAGCAAAAATACACAACCTAACATGGAACATGTGATCATCCCAACAAGGTGTGGATGAATATCAACCTTCGTGTTATGAGTGCAGAGTTGGCTGATTAATAGGATGACATGCAGGAGGCAGATTTCAGCTCCGCCAGTCCATGGTTCCAAGCACGTTAGCAACACTTACTGATACACCTATACACGTGGTACTCACAGTAAGCATTCTCATTGATGCAGCCAGCTGTGATTAAATATAAGTGGTATTAAAGTGTCATTGTTGGAAAACAGTTCACTTGTTTTTTCACTCATTTATATGTTCTCCCTTCCACTTCATCTAAGCCACTCACGTTCCCACAGATCTCTAACGGGCAGAGCTGAGAAAGCAAGGCTTTCGGGTGTGCAGAACGGTCAGGAGTTGAATTAGCTTGTAGAGTCTACTAGTACTGGCTTTGAACTTCAGCCACCTCACCTACCCGCTGAGGAATCCCAAGCACAATGCAGGCCCCTCTCAGCAAAGCTCCTTCATCAGTAAAACCTTTGTAGCAGTTTCCCGGATCACAGTCAGGGGTAAGGGAATAATAAGTGCTCAACAAATACCAGCTACTGTATCATCATCATCATCATCATCATCATCATCATCATGTCACACTGCCTGCACCCAGAGCAGCTCCTACCTGGATGAGCAAGTCATAGTGAAAATGTGCTGTCACTTTCATGAGTCTCTTTTTGAGTCAGTGAAGGAGGCAGAAACCCAGAAAGCCTACAGGGACTCATGGTAAGGAAGAGAGTCTGGAACATTCCGAGGTGACTGAGGTGTCCCCAGGCGCCTTGCCATTTAGACCTGGGTTGTGAGCAACCTCCCCTCTCTCCCTGAGCTGCCAGAGAGGCCTCATGACCGGCAGAGAGGTGTGCGATGCTGACTAAGGACATGTAGACGGTGCCTACCTGCGTGTCGGGCTCAATAAAATAAGCAGTTTGTGCAATGGGTTCAAATGAAGCACATTTCTTAAAGAAAATGGGGGATTTCTGGAAGACATTGGCACTGGACACATGGGGTAATTCTGATAGGAAGGTATTCTTTTTAAAAAATTATAGGAGAGAATTACCCTATTATTTGGTTTCTCCCTTAAATAGTACGTGTGAGCCCGAGGAAAGATTGCACTGAGCGCTGGCTCTGATCTTTGTCCCGGAGCTGCTGTCACTCCGAAGCTGGCATCTGCAGCAGAGGATGTGGCCAGTCTGCTCCCAGCGACTCTCCGTCCTGAGTGTGTCCGGCTTCTTCGAGGGCCGCATGAGATCACGGGCTGTCGCTGCCTTTATTAGTGGAGGTTTCCATCTTTAGGTCTGTTCATATGATAAATATCGCTCATATTCCCTGTTGCAAAGTAAAGGTTCTGGGGTCAGACCACAGGCCTCCGCGGGAGAGAAATTATCTTCTTTCTCTTTTCTTGCTTCTTTTGATTCTGCTAGACACTCTAACTGAAAAAGAAAAATGTGGAGAGAATTGTACCCAAATCTGCAGACAGATACCCTGAGTCCTGAGGGTCCCCTGCCTTGTCTGAACCAGCTAGAAGTTGAACTCAGACAGGAAAGGAGTCCAGCAGTGATTGGCTCCCCAGAGAAAGTGGGTAGTTGAAAGGGGTGGACATTAAGTGGGACACACTGTCTGGACCTTGCTCAGTGCTCATGTGGTCCTTTGAATGAAATATCCAGATCCTGTTCCAATGACCTTTCCTGGTAGACAGCACTCTGGTTGCCTCTCCCATCCCTAACTAATGGTGGCACTTTAACCGTCAGCGTAGTCTTTGGTCCCTGTCTATCAGATTTGGGTCAAAAGCTTGGACAGAAGATGTGGTCAGCACACGACATATCAATTGGTTGTTCAGTTGTTGGGTTGTTCCGCTGATTGGTCTATTTGAATATTCAACTTTTAGATAGATAGATAGATAGATAGATAGATAGATAGATAGATAGATAGATAGATAGAGATAGAGATAGAGATAGAGATAGAGATAGAGATAGAGATAGATAAGTTTTTCTCTTCTAAAGCATGTTGTGCATTTTCTCTGGAAAAGATTCATGTCCATTTAAATATTTTCTTAAAAAAGAAAATAAATAACAGCTTCGCGTCCTGATGTAGCCAATGTGGGGACAATGGGGCCAGGTTGCCTGCCCCGGGGATTCCCTGCAAGGAGCCCATCCGTCTGCTGGGTGCTCTGACTGCCTTGCTGTGTCCTCCCTTCTGTGCCTTTGCTTTACCGCCTGTGCCCATGGGACCCTGGGGGGTGCTGTCCCTGTCCTGAGTTCCATGTTCCTGACCCGCAGGATGGCAGGGTGGTGGAGATGCACAATGTCTGCAAAGTGCCTACTGCATCTTCACTGATCCATGGGAGCCACGCCATCTCGTCCCGTCAATTTGGAGACTGACACGAGCAAGGGGCGGGGGGGGGGGGGGATGCAGCGTTACTCAGTGGGCCCCCGCGTCCCTGCCTTGTGGTCCTAGATCCAGGGAGGAAGACATAGTCCCAATGGCACAGTGTGAAGGGTGGCACCAAAGGGAGCTAAGTTCTCCCACCTCGTGGACAGGTGGGAGCCAAGGGCAGACTTTCAGTGGGACGTTGTGCTGAGTTCAGTGAGGCGGGGACATGGGAGACTGAGCCATCGGTGACCATGACAATCATGACATGGTGATGTAACTGCATGCAGTCTCTACTCGAGCTGGCATTGTGTTTTAAAGAAATAGATGGGACTTTCTGTTGTTCTCTGAAATAATCATTATCATGAGGATAAAATATTTGAGACTTTTTATCCCCATATTTCTCCTTGGCCAAACTCTCCTTGGTCCCAGGCACTCTCTGGGGAAGGCGTCCTATCTCAGGGGAGGCGATGAGACTGGCTGTTGTATGCAGTACAAAAAGGGCTGAAAACTGGAAGCCACGTGTCTAGGCTCCTTGGACTTACAAGAAGACTTCCCAGACTTTTTCACTTGCAACGTGGAGAAAGCGCCTCCCTGCCTTACACGGGTGTGGGGAATGGCGCCTGAGAGAGCACTGTGAGGACATTTAGGCATAAAGACAAGTGAAAGGCATCTTTATTACAGAGAAGTCGAAGGAGGTCATGAAGTAGAACCTACAGGGAAACCTCTAGGCTCTGTACATGCTCTTCACGAGATAGAGGATAACACCTTCCTTCCTTCCTCACAGAGCATTTGTGTTGGGGGCAAACATTTAAAAGCTCTCCAGGCGTTGTTTTAGACATGGCGAGTAATGAGGAATCATTGTTGAAATGTCACCCCTTGCCTTTAATGAGCTTGTATGGTCATCAGAGAGATAAGATAACGATGAATTACAGGTCAATGTAAGCCATGCGAGGGGCATAGGAAAGGCAAAACCAAAATACTGCTCAAGTTCAGAGGCAAGAGAGTCTACAAGGAGGTGGTGGGAAGAGACCCAGTGGACAGCAGGTTATGTGAGGGCAAGAGGCGCTTAAATGCATGACCGGATTAAGGGGATAACGGGTTCTGCTGCTCAGCCTGGGCACGGAGCAAAGGAAGAAAGAAAGAATGAGAATGGTGGGGGGAGGAAGGGTGACCCTACTTCAGCACAGTGTCTGGATACTAAAATTGAAAACCATGAATAATTATTGTACTCATTTTAGAAAACATGGAAGAAATTAGTGCCTTATTTGAGAGCTTAGAAGTGAGTGGCCGCTGAGACTGTTAGAACCGAAGCCTCCTGACTGCAACCTCGGCTCTCATCTGCTCCTGAAAGAAAAATGTCCCTGCCTGTGATAGTGAGAGAGAGCAGAATGAGTGGCCAAAGTTTGCTTTTTACATATATATATATATCTCCTGTATAATAAAAGGGTAATATGCAAATTGATCCTAACAACAGAACCACTGGGAATAACTGGTCACTATGACACACACTGACCACCAGGGGGCAAACGTTCAATGCAGGAGCTACCCCTGGTGGTCAGTGCACTCCCACAGAGGGAGCTCTGCTCAGCCACAAGCCAGGCTGACACAGCGGTGGTGGTGGGAGCCTCTCCTGCCTCCTCAGCAGTGCTAAGGATGTCCGACTGCAACTTAGACCTACTCCCTGCTGGCAAGTGGACATCCCCTGAAGGCCCTGATCCCCCAGGAAGTGGGCCTAATCCAGCAGGTAGACATCTCTGAGAGGTCCCAGACTTCAAGAGGGCACAGGCGTGGCTGAGGGATGCCCCCTTCCTGTCCCCCGCCCTCGCCACCCCCACCCCCCCGCCGAGTGCACAAATTTTTGTGTGCCGGATCTCTAGTATATATAGAATAGACCATAGCCTGTCTGATAAACAAGGTTTGTACTTAGAATAGTAACTACTGTTATATTCAGGACATGAACCTCCAAATAAAATGGATTATAACGAATATCTGTTACACGCTCTCAGGACAAATTATAGCATTTTAAATTCCACTGCCTAAGTCTGTGAGATTACCAAGATAAAGAACATATCTCTTCATTCAAGGCATAAATAAAATGTAGAAAGAAGAGACAAACAATCAGTGATTTACTTTATAATTTACTGTGCAGGGAAGAAAACCTTTGTCATTGGCCTGACGGAAATAAATGTCATTTAATTAAAAATACGCTAGGAAATGCATGCGTAGAGTGGATGAATACTGTGGGGCTGGAGGGGGAGGTACTATATCACAATGATATATCGGCTATGAGATGGGCAGTTCAAAGTTCGAGTTGCCTTAAAATACCCTTCTCCGTGTACAATGGGATTTATTTGCCATGATACTGCTCATGTAAATTCTGTTTTAACTTGCACACGCTGGACATCAGATGGTGGGAAATGTTGGGTCAAAAAGAAGTAGCTGTCCCCTGTATTTCTGATAGGAGCGCTGGTCAGGCGTACCCTGTGACGGGCTCATTGCTGGAGAGAGGGGAGAGTAACACACAGCTCCCGTGCCTTTCGGCCAGTTTTCAAGGCCCAGGCTAAGAAAGAAACCATGAATTCACAGAATGACTTTCCTGGATGAACCATTTTATGTCATTTTCTTGCTCTTAGCACTTTCAGCCCTTTGTTCAATATCAGACATTGTGTCAAGTCCCACTGGCTACTTAAGGTGCCAAGGAATCATTATTCCTATTGTTTTCTTTTTCAAAAAATGAATCCCTGTCCAAGAACCTCTCCTCGAAGGGAGCAAGAGCAAGCGGTTAACTCTGGGAAGCCCCAGTGCGAGGGGCTCTGCGTAAATGGTGCAAATTTCCCTCCCACGCACCTTGTTCTTAGAGCTGCACGTCTATTCTCCTGTCCCTTGCGCATTTCTGAACCTCAGGCCCCGAGAGAAGGAACAGGCTCCCGAGACCCATCACTAACCTCGGGTCTCCAGTCGTTGGGTTTCTGTGCAGACGTGGTGTTCCCTGTGTCTCACCTACCGAAGGAAGGCAGGCCAATCACTGACTGCCCTAAGGTCACCTGGCAGGACAGCCGCAAGGCCAGGCCACTGGACGGCCATTTGAGAACCGAGTCCCAAACTTTCCTGCTGCCGTGACTTTCTGACAGGGCATGCTTTCGCCTCAGTTGTTGTCATTGCCAATGTGGACCGAAACTGGGTTAGCTGAATTATTCCAAAGGTTGAGTGTCTACCTTCACCCGCCTCAAGCCCTCTTAACCTTTCTCCAACTAGAAAAGACAGAAAAAGAGAGAACGAAAAGACAAAACGCTTTGAGCCTGATTACGTTCTAATTTTCTTACTAGTAAAGGTATTTGATACATCATTTGTAACTAGGAACTTACTAGATAAAATATATGAAGAAAAATTGCACAACTACAATTGTGTTCTCTCCCTTTACACAGTCTCAAAGCTCTTTCCAAAAACGGTCATTTCTTTGCCTCAGATTTCAAGGGTAAAAATTAAGGAAGCTCTTCCTCTAAAAGGAAGTGCCCACCTGTGCCCACCCCAGGTCACAGGTCCTGCCCACGGGAAGCCACTCTCAGGGTCCCCTGGGTTTTAGGCTGACACAGCAGTAAAGCAGGTCGTGTCTGTAGGTCCCATCTAGGAGCCGCCCCATGACAGTAGGGAAGAATCCTCCCAGAACCACTGGCAGGGAGCACTTGGGATTCCTTCCTCTCAGGGTTCCCTCCCCCACTCCCCGTGGAATGGCATTGTTTGAAAGCAGACACGTGACCCGTGTCCTGGGACTGAAATACTTTGTATGTGTTGTCATTCACAGTGCATGCCAAGACACTCATGAGCAGCAGAGCCAAGCTGGCGAGCTAATTAACTATATATGTGTATGTGTTTAAAACAGCCTATAAGGAGCGTTGGAAATCCTCAAGATGAGCGAATATCTTATAACTTCTTCCGCAGGTGCCAGGATAGCTACAAGCCATGGACTTTCTGTCCTGCTTCTTGTTTGTGGCTTTGTGAAGGGTGCTTTGCTTTAATCTAAAGTGCTGACTTTTTTCCAATATCACTTTCTCTTCTTAAAGCAAAGAGCAAATCGCCTGTAAAACCTACGGAGCGGACAGCAAAGTTGACCCTAAACACCAAGCACCACCACGCACCCACTGTAGCCTAATCCCCCAGACAAGGAGCACCTGCTTCCGGAAGCATAACTGAAGAGGCCCTCACACGCTTTGTCCATAATGTTTTCTTGGGCAAAACCCATGATCTTTCATTTCAAGAGAATTAGTGTGAAGTGCTAGGACGTGTTCCGATAGCAACATCTATTTTTTTTCCCTTTCCTTCCGGATACCGAAAGCATCCTCTCACTGAGTGCTCAGGGGTTGGCCTGAACGTCATCGGGATAGTAAATATTTACTATGGAGAGCACCTCTTCCTACTCGAAGACCCATCATTTCAGGAAGCCAACAGAGACTCCAGGACATACACCAAACGACACCCCAGTTTTGGGGGGCAAGGACAACATGATCACCACTGCGAGGCAACGAGGAGATCCTTATTTTAAATAAGAAATGATAAAAGAAAGAGTTTTTTTAATTTTCCCTTTTTTCTTGGATTTTTCTCCTTTTTCTTGATTATAGTTCCTGTTCAATGGTGGCAAGTCGCTGATTACGGCCAATCCCTGTCAATCCTGGGAGCTTTCTATAAATACATTTTGGGTGTTCTATATCTCAATGTATTTTAATTCATTTTGCAATTCCTGTATATGCAAACGGGACAAATTCTGTAAATTGCTTCTAGTATGTGTGCTATAACTTCTAAGTAGATAGACTATGACCTTCCTGCAAGCTGGTTTTTATCATTATATATAGAAATATACACATACAAAGATCCACATGTTGGGTCATCTACCAACGTTTTTGTTTTGTTTTGCTGTTTTGTTTTTTGACAAAACATTTGTTTCTCACTTACAACTCGCGGATTGTGTGGATTTTGAAATGCCTTGTTTCACAGCCGCAGGTTTGACAGCTGCAAGTGGCCTGTCGGCTTCTCCCTTCCTTCCAGAAAATGCATATTCAAGCTCGTACTGGTCTCTGATAAATGAATTATTTCTGTTGTGTGTATGCTTGTTGGGATTTGCTATGTTTCTTCATATATGGTGTTTGTTGAGGTTTGAGGGTCTCGACTCTAAGGAATGTACACTCTCTAGTTTTGACGGCGATCCCCCAATTACAGTCATCATTGTTATTGTCAAAAAACAACATTGCTCCTAGAAAGTTTGCCTCAGAGGTGACTGTGGGGAAGAGGAAGTGGTCACCATCACTCCCTAGCTTCATGGAACAACACCTCCTGCTGTGGCTGAAGGTGTCCCTACTTTGATCTTGATGAATTTCTGTAGGTTCATTGCTCTGTTATTTGCCCCGAATTATCTCTTAATGTCTCCTAATTAAAAGTTAAAATGTGGTTGTTGGCTCAATAGAATATGCAAAAGATGACAACACATTTCCGATTGAAGATCACGTGTTCTGTTTTTGCTACTTAACTTGATTATTTTAAACGTTCCATTCTCTTTTTTTTTTTTTTTTTTTTTGGTTTATGATCATTTAGACTATTTTATTTAGAACCTGTTTTCTACTCTGGCAAAGAATGACGGGCAGAACTGTTCATGTGGGCCATATCCACTACGGATAGATGGGGGTTGAGATAGCAGTGACCTGAGTTTCCTTTCCAGAGGGATCCTTCCTTTTTTTTTTCCATGACAAAACCAGAAGACCCTCAGCTCCTAGCCCAAGGTCCTAAACTGAAGCTTGAAGGCAATGAATACCTCTGCTTTTTGAAGGTAAATGCATTGATTTTCTGCAATTCAATTATAGGCAATGTGCATATTTTCATAATATTCTTGACATTATCTACTGAGAATTAATGCTTCATGCTAAATCTTTGATTGACATTTTCCTTGTTCATTTGGTTTATTATTTCAGTCTAATAAAAAAATAAAGGATTTGATTGCACTATTTTATTAACTTAGAAATTTATTTTCTTTCAACGTTGAATACCTAAAATGCATACAATAGTGGTAAGATAAATATCATTTATTAGGTCTATCTGGGCTTTAAAGATCACATACAGTCAAGTATAAGTTAGTATATGGTTCAAATTTAGTCAGTCTGGGAAAACCCGCCATGTAAGTTACTTTGATCTCAGTAGGCTCTTTGTGTCAGCATCCCAAATAATACCTCTCTGTCAGTAAGCTACTCAAAATCTGACTCATCAGCCTTTTTGAGAAAAAAAGCATGGAATAGAAGCTATAACCAATGAAGGAGACCCGCCAGTCATTTCCACCTTATATTGCATCCCTCTGGGACTATGACTTTGTAACTAGGACTATGGAAATAAATATAGATTGAAAATGAAGTGACCTGACTTTTTCAACCTTGATTTCTAAGGTTAATTAATGTCTTTCAAAAAGATGAAATCATAAAAACTTGAAATTGCTTACCTGAATTCAAGTCAGGTTCTTTGATTCTTTCTTAAAGTTTTACAAATTGTTTACAAATGAAACAAGGCTAATGAAAACACTTGAGGGTAAAATAGGATAACAAAAATTCTCTAAAACCAGAGCTTTGAATGTGAGCTAGTAAGTAAGCTTGGGGGAATCCATGAGCCCACAGAAACCCTATGCGTGTTTCTGTAGGTGTGTCTTTGATTTCTGGAGATGGTCCCTTACATTCATTGATTCCAAAAATGATTGGAGTATGAGTTTCTTGCCTAAAAGAAGAATGATCAGATGCTTTTGAGTATCTGAAAGGACCTGACTATCATAATTTTGAACTATTTCCCCTTAAAGTTCTTGGAAACAAGACATGTTTAGGGAAATAGTGTGTGTGTGTGTGTGTGTGTGTGTGTGTAGCCAAGAAAACATATATTTTTATGTCCTCTTGTATTTCTCATATACAGCATGGTATAACAGATATGGGATAATGCTTGCTGAATTTTTAGAACCAAAACCAAGAGCTTAAAATATAATTTTACAAAATATACACAGGTGCCATTCAAATAAGTGGTCCTGATATGGATACTATATGAAAGACAAAATATTAAATATAACTTAGTGGTGGTTTCTATAAAAAAAAATAATTGCAAAAGGAAATGTAACCTCTTCAATAATACAGAGACTCTGATGATTCCGTCTTGGAATTAAAACTGTAAAGCTACAAAATATGTGTACACATGATTTCCAATGTGCAGCCCAAATAATTTTAATTACAGAACCTCTCACTCATTAGGGGAGCGATCTATCACTCAGAAAGGGCCCTAGACGTTATAGCTTCATCAATAAAATTGATAAGGTCCTTTCCTTACTGAAGGAGCGAGATAGAGTAAACACTCAGAAACGATAAATTCTACCAAGAAAACCCAGTAGCATGCTAGTCGGTGTTGCTCAATAGATAGAGCATTGGCCTGTGGACCAAAGAGTCCCATGTCCAGTTCCTGTCAAGGGCATATACCTTGGTTGTAGGCTCCTCCCCTGGTTGAGGCTCATGCAGGAGGCAACCAATCGATGTGTCTCTCTCACATCTGTTTCTCTCTGTCTTTCCCTCTCTCTTTCACTCTCCCTAGAAAGCAATGAAAAAGTATCCTTGGGTGAGAATTAACAAAGAAAATAAAAAGGAGAAAACCCAGTAGCATGGTATAAAGGAGTGTGACCAAAAGTGATCTGAGGAAGTGATATTTAAGTAAAACGTGAATGACAAGTAGCGAGGTGGCAGAGGACCCGGGGGAAGCAGCATCCAGGCATGTGCGAAGCTCCTAGCCTGCAGTCCATCAAGGCTGCCTAAGGGGCTAGGAAGAGGGCCAGTGCACAGTCAAGTGGGGAGAAGGTCATGAGAAAAGGTCAGACGAGGGAGAGCTCGGCAAGACCCAGCCAAGGACAGAGGAACAAAACAGAGCTTCTGCAGATTCTAACGAGAGCTCTTATCGGAGCCAGGGCAAGGGCCATCTCCGCAGCTGACTTCTCAGCATGTGTAGTTGAGCTTGTAAACAAGGCTCCTTCGGGAACAACACTGAGTCTTTCCTTCCATGAGTCAAGGTACACTTTTGCCTAGAAGCTCCCGGGTATATTAGGCAGAAGGCAATCGAACGCCATCTTTTCATGCTATTTTACAATTGTGAATTTTGAGGAGTAAAGGAAAGATTCCAAGACTTAATGGGACTACATTCAGAGTAGGACTGGATTACTTACAATAATTACAAATGTAGTTTGAAATAAAAACAGGAGTATGTAGATTGAAAGAAAAGAGATTCACTCCTAGATACTTGTTGGCAAAACATTGTAATGAATAAGGGAGGAGGAGGAGGAGGAGGAGGAGGAGGAAGAGGAGGAGGAGGAAGAGGAGGAGGAAGAAGAAGAAGAAAGAACTCTATATGTATGGCGGGGGGTGGGGGGGCATGATCAAAAAATCAGAAAGTAAGATCTTAGAGTTTTCCAGAACACAATGGATTAAGAGATACGGTGGGAAAATATTACTTTAGACTTGGTTAAATTCAATTTTCATTGTTAAAGAAATAAAATCATCCTGTGATAGCCAAAGCTTATAGGAAAATAGCATGTATCCAGTTCTTCTTGAAAGCTATGCTTACCTACCTACATGCTCTAACTCAGATAGGAATCAAATACAGGATAGGAATTTAAAAATAAGCATAGTATAAACTGTCTACCATAAAAGATTGCGTTCAATGTAGGGAATTACTGACTATTTCATGGTGTTTCACTGTATATGAAAAGTGACTAAAGTTTCACAAAACAATATTTACTCTTTGTGCATGCAATGAGATGCACCCTACTACTTCCTATTTTGTTGTGTTAAAACTTGTCAAAAACCATTAAATTGGTTTTACACCCTGAAATTTGGAGGGGAGGGGAAATCACAGTTGTATTTTATTCCAAAATGTAATACAAGTGGCACAAATAATTAAATGACAGTATATAATATAAAACAATCATTAAAGTTCTAAACTCTTACTATGTTTTTTTAAAAAACCAGAAAGGCAAAGAAAGATGAGCCAAGGAGAAGAAAGTGCATTCTTTGTTTCGGACCAAAGCAGCACTTGTGTTGGGGGTAGGAGCATGAAGCGTGTCCTGTGGGTTTGGTGCTCTGTTTTAGGTTTCTATCTCCCTCTTTTCTGGTTTATCCGTGTATTTGCAATATCCCCACCCTTAGTTACACATAGTTTCCTCTTCAAAGCTTTGAGAGACCGCTGAACAGGAGCAAGCTCGCTAGTCCCCAGACAGCAGAGAAGTGGCGGGCGAGGCTGGAGCGGTGATATTGAGTCACTGGAGGAAAGGCCTGGGGGTGCCTGAGTCATCAGCCCAGGAAGGCCAGCAGCATCGCCTTGCCCCGTTATGAATCATTGATTGATTGTGGGGTCTCAGGAAGGGAACAGAAGGGCAACCTTCATGAAAAACAGTCCCTTTCTTGAAAACAGAGTTTTGAGCCACCACAATAAAGTCACACTCCTCATCCAAAGCTGTCACCAGCGTCAGATTCATTGAAGGGATCACTGGTCTTAGCAACAGCATTTCCTGGGCGCACTAAGAATATTGCTCTCAACATCCCCCCGAAGGGAATTGAGGCCTTTGGGAGTAACTGCACATCAAAGAAATAGAATTATCCAGACTTTGCTCCGTTACTAGGTAATGACCCAGAACTAATACTATATCCTTGGGTCCCTGGGGTGCACTAGTCCAAGACTCAGTGAGCATGGGATTATGGGAATATTTATCAAAATCTATTGTTGGCCCATGGAGACCACTGTACCCACCTTCAATGATTCCCCAGGTCCTGAAAACACAGCTGAAATGTATACCGTTACCAACGGAACAAAAAAGAAACTCTACACTGGCTCCCTGTCCCATAAGGTAATGGCTGTAAGTGTTTGAAAGGCCTTTAGTTCCTCCTCTTCACCAAAATAGTTAATAATAATAATTTTTTAAAAAGAACAATGACAGAAGTGAGTGGCAAGAAGTCGTGGATGGAGCATTTACCTATTTTCTTTGCTAGTGCAAAAGAAAGCTGGGTATTGTGTCTGGGTTACCATTAGCAAAATTAATAGTGTAATTGTAGCTACTGATCCAAATATAGCTGCTTACGGGAGCAAATCAGCAGAGCTCCCAGCACCTGTCATGCAGTTAATAAGTTGGTAGTTTTCTACTTTATTGCAATTAGAATTAATAAATGGGTGTTTATTTTTTCACCTGGCAGGGATGAAATTATCCCTTTCCTCTCCTCCTCCAAGTTCCGTTGACTTTCTGGGTCTGAACAGCATTGTAGTCTTCCCCACTCGCCCCTTGCGTATTCTATTGACGGCATCGTGCTGGTAAGATCTGGACATCAGGATGGAGCAGCATCCTGGAGGCTTTCATAACACACACACACTCTGCGGGATGGAAAAAAGTCTATAGAAAATGTAGGGCCATAATGGCGCCAGCATACCTTTAAACATCCAAGGAAGGAATAACTCCAGTCTTTCACAGACCATCCCAGTGAATAGAACTATGGCATAGTCTCCGACTCCTTTTATGAGACTAGCATTACCTGGCTAGCAAACCTGACAATGACAGCGAAAAGGAGCAATTACAGACTAACTCATGAATGTAGAGCAAAAATCCTCTACAGAATAAGAACAAAACAAACCCATCAATGTATAATACACCACCGAGGGTAAACACATTTTTTTCAAGAATGCAAAACTGGGGGAGAGGGGACAACAAGATTCTCAATTATCTTAAATTGTTGTCACCAGAAGCAGACAGTGAGACCAGGATTCGAGTGCAATGGATTTATTTGGGAGGTTCCAGAACCACCGGTAGAGAAGGAGGAAGTAAGACAGAGAAAAGAAGACAGGGTGTGTTGTCCAGCCAGCTATCAGTGTGGGCTCCCTGAGTTCCATCCCATGGGGAAACTAAGCAAGTGGCGTAAAACTCACACTTCAGACTTATCCCCATCCGAAGGAGAACTCGGAGTATTTAAATACCAGCTCCTGCCATCATTGGGTAAAGGTGGCTGGCCCTGTGGAGAGGAAGAGGGAGAAATAGGTTATTTCCAGGCATTTTAAGCCTGCCTTGCACATGAGCAGAAGAGCCTTCTATGGCTTCTAAGACAGTCCTCAGGAAAAGAACTGCAGGTGTTGGCAGTGGGAAGAGCTGAGGCCCGCTGGATATGGACCACAGGCTTCTGCTGCGACATTCACAGCATAGAAAAGAAAAGCATGTGTACATCTCAGTAGATAAAAGAGAGGCGTTCAATGCAATTCAACATCCACTCATGATTGGAAACTTGTAGAAAACGAGAAATAGAAAGGCCCTTTTTCACTCAAGTAATGGGTATTTTCAAAAGTGTTGTAGCCAACCACATCCTCAATTGTGACACATTGAATTTTTTCCCTTTATGTTCAGAAATACATATTTACCATATAATAATGTTCTTACAAGTATTTTAATGATCCATAATTGGGAAGAACACAGTGACCACTGATAGTAGAATCTATAATAATAAAAACATAACATGCTAATTAGACTGGACAGCCAAACGACCTTTTGGACATCATTCTGGATGCCCTTCTGGATGAAGCCAGAGTGGTGAGGGCCGAGGCAGAGGCAGTTAGGGGTGATCAGGCAGGCAGACAAGCAGTTAGGGGCAATCAGGCAGGAATGCAGAGTGGTTTGGGGTGATCAGGCAAGCAGGCAAGTGATTAGGAGCAATGAAGCATGCAGGCAGAGAGTTAGGGGCAATCAGGCAGGCAGGCCAGTGGTTAGGAGCCAGCAGTCCCTGATTGTGAGAAGTTCTAGGCTCGCTACACAAATTTCATGCACCGGGCCTCTAGTACATAAATAAAAGGATATACCAGGGCTATCTGCAGTGTTGTGGATGCCTCTTAAAGCCATAATTAGTACTTGATTGATTGAAGACACAAGGAGAGACATATGACAAGATTCCATTTGACAAAATTCAAGAAAGTAAAATTGAATCAGTGTTTGATGTATGTGAGAAAATTCCTCCCAAAATGGAGAAACATGTCACACCTTGCCTTCCTAACACTAATAAAGGTCCCATGTTTCATGGGCCTGTTTGGATTTTGGAGACAATACATACTGCAGTCTGGTGTATTGCGTTGATTCATTCACTAAGAAGCTGAACATTTTCCAGAGAGGGGAAAAGGCCTTTTACCTGGTCCAGGCCATGAAGGAAGTAGTTCTGCCCATCAACACTCATAACCTGACAGGTCCAACGGTGTGCCTTGTCAAGTCCCTTGGAAGTTCAGGATTCCCTCTGGGGCCTGCAGAGTGCTGTGAGCATCACATGGCTTGTGTAGGAAAGCCTTGCCGTTGGTGGCAAGTTACTTGCCTACTTTTATTTTTAATATATTTTATTGATTTTTTTACAGAGAGGAAGGGAAAGGGATAGAGAGTTAGAAACATCGATGAGAGAGAAACATCGATCAGCTGCCTCCTGCACACCCCCTATTTGGGATGTGCCCGCAACCAAGGTACATGCCCTTGACCGGAATGGAACCTGGGACCCTTCAGTCCACGGGCTGACGCTCTATCTACTGAGCCAAACCGGTTAGGGCTTCGCTTACTTTGAAGAAACCATTCGCCACTGCCCGCTGGTAGAGATTGAGCAAATACAGGACACCGGGCAATTATGCGCCTCTCAGGACTTAGTGTTGTCTATAACGCCCAGCAGACACAGCCCACCACCCAGCAGAAATAAGAAAGCGTCTGGAGTGTGTAACACATCGTGCTCTCAGCTCCTTATTCTCCCCACACCGTCAACCCTCAGCCAACGGACATTATCGTTTCATGAGGAAATAGTTCTCCAATTCAGCTTATGGATAATTTTGCAACCAGAAAATGCCCTTCTTTTAAGATATCTAGAAGACATCCAAAACTTGAAATATCATACAATAGATCCCTGACGATCAAAATTGTCTATACACATGTTTGTACAAATACAAGGTGTATATCAGCATGTGGTAAAGACGACATTCCAAATCACTGGGAAAGATTTGTTCTGTAAGCAAACTTGGAGTACTTGGTTAGTTAAGGTGGGGGAGGGGGAAGTCAAGCAAAATAAAGTGAGGGAAGAGTGAGTAACATGGCAGTATAAAACCGAAAAGTTATGTAGGTAAAAATCCAACATCAAAAGAGGTCTTAGGGGAAAACCACTTCAACATCCGTGATATGCCCAAATCAATATCCCTCCATATTTTTTAAAACCTAAATCACTAAGCAAAGGAAAAAAATGTTGGCTTGAAAGGGGGCAAATAATCAAAAATTTTTCAAGAGAAAAAATAGAGATCCAATAATTATGAAAATATTCAATTTCACTAAAATGTTTAAAAAGCAATAACAATAAAACCAACACTTTATAAACATAAATCTCAAAATTTGAGAAAAATGGATGCTCTTACATGTTATAAAGCAAGAAAGAAACTGTATAAATTATATTCTCCACCAAAGAAGATACAGATTTCCATTTAAATGAGCCAGAGGATAAGAAAAAGGAATAAAGATAAATGCAAAGGTAATGAGCGCTATAATAGGAAAAGCCTTATGGAGTGCAAACATAAGAGAAAGTTGTTTAAATAAGTAATAAGGGGCAAAATTCTGGGTGAGAGACTTAAAAGAAAAGGTGGAAGAAAATAAACGGGGAAGCCATAACGGGAGGCCAGCCGAGAGTGCATTTGCACGAGAGTGCAGCAAGCAGGTCTCCCGTCATGGGGGGTAGTTTCAGCGCTTCGAATGGCAAGTGGCCATCTGAGTGTTCAACGAAGCCGCGTGTGTCCTGCTGGAGGTGAATCTCCTGGAAGAACCCGTCTCCACTGCGCAGAGCTTGACAGGGACAGAAAGCACAGCACGTCTGCGACTGGGTAACTGAGTGACCACCACAGGCACCCCACTCCCGGCCCGGCTCCTGCACTGCGGGCGGATCCTGGGTCACCCCGGGCCTTGTCTTGCCGAGTGCTGGTGCTGATGCGGGCATCACGAGGCCTCTGTGGCCGCCGTGGCTTTAGCAGGCCAGCTGCTTCGGGGTGATGGGCATGTGAGCACCATGGCCTGTGTGGGCACACTCCTGCCTGGGGAGACCCCCTGCTCAGAGGCAGTGCCAGGATGATGGTGCTGGCAGCAGCACTGCCCGGAGGAACATTCTCAGCTACATGCTTGTAGCTCCAGTCAGAGCAAATGGCCATCCTCTCCATGATGGACAGAGGCCAGTGAAATCATGGCTGCCTCCCAGCTCTTCCTGGGAGCCGGGCCAGGACCAGAGCTCAGCATATTTTCACTCCTGGCAAAGACGGGCACTCGGCGGTGGCAGCCGGCAGCCTGGGCGCGGGAGCCCCAGTAGCTGAGCCCATGCCTATGTGTCAATAGAAGATGAAATAAGGAATATAATGGAAGGTTGTAATGTGGCTAAGAAAATAATGATTGCCTCCTTAGAGAGGAGAGAGAGAGAGAGAGAGAGAGAGAGAGAGAGAGAGAGAGAGAGAGAGAGGTGATAAAGTTCAAAATTGTTTTAAAACAACTCTGTAATCTTTCATTTGAAAGATACTTTCTCAATAAAATGAATGAAATCCATATTAAGCTACAGCAAAATATGGATTCGCATTCAAACACCATAAACACTCTCATTAACTAAGAAATGCAACCAGGGCCCCTGCGACACCTGTCTGATATTTCACATTAATCTGATCATCTAGGCAGGGCATACTACAAAAATAAGAAACAGAACAGAAAAAGCAGGAAAGAAGAACATAGCAGTCATAATTTAGAGGCAAATAATTGTTTGCTGTAAAGCACAAGAGGGTAGACTGGCATGTTTCAGGGCTGGCACTTGGTAGAAGATAAATAATGGTTTTCCAGAGCAGCACTCTCCTCTGTGCCAGTTAGAAAACACATCATGGAAAAAGAAGTGTGTTCACACTGAGAACACAAGTAAATTGAATAAGAATGACAATATCAAGAAAGAACCAGACCTAAATAAAGAAAACTAAAAACAATAAAAAAAAAATCACCGAGGGCACAAAAGAAAATTAATCCATTGGGAACCATACCACGTTCCAGAATAAGTCTTTATACGATGGCAAGCCACCCATGTCCAGATACACCTTAGCTGGGTTTTTGTTTTGTTTTGTTTTTGCTTTTGCAATTTTGCCAAATCAATTGAGACTTAACCTTGGAGAAGAAATGAGGGAAAACAGCCACAGGAGATGTTGAGAGAGCAATGAATGGCAAGGTAACCTCCCAAATCATGAAAGCACTTAATTCAAATAATGTGGTTTGGGTCCAAATATTGACTGGAAGACAAACAGAGCACAGCGAGAGCTCAGAAAGTGCCCGAGTGGATATCAAACTGATGTGCGACAAAGGTCATGTGACCAAGCAACCGCGAGAGTGGAATTATTCCATCAACAATTATCGTTTGATCCAAAGGAAGTTGCATAAGTCACTGTTCACTATGAGTCCACAAATATTCTAGGTGGACTAGATAATTAAATGAAAAAAAAAAAGTCAAAAAATCTTCTAAGCATACAGCATTGGAAATATACAATGACAGAGGAAGGTAATCCATGATAAAATACATAGAAATCTAAAATTCCTGTAAATCAGATGGTTTTTGAAAAACATCGACTTGAAAAGAACAGCGGGCGAAAAGAAACAAATAAGTAGCTTATAACGTTAACATCTAAGGAGATCATAAACATCAAAAAAAAAAGACATTAACACCCCAGTTGGAAAATAGACTAAAGGCAAAATAGACTATTAGACAAAAGAATAAAAATAATAATATTTAAGATAAGAATAGAGGGATAAAGCAAGTGATACAGGGAAGTTAAAATTATGAGGGAGCACGAAGAAAACAAATACAGAGAAAAATGCATGTCGCCTTTCCTCTCCTTTTTCAGCATTTGTATCTCCCGTCCGGTCACTTTCCCCTGCTTCATGGTCGGCCCCACTCTCTGCTCATCCTATCATCTCAGGCTTCCAATTATCCCTCCAGGTCCGTGCACAAGGTGTTATTGTCACTTGGTGTGTGTCATTTTAGGTGTCTCGTTCTCATTGAAAGCCATGGACTTCCGGGGATTTAAACGACAAGGCAAGGCAGTGCAGACCGTGGGGAAAGGCGGGACCCTCGGCCACCGCTTCCCACGCAGGAGCCTTCCACCCCATCCCAGGCTCCTTTCTACAAAAAACGACGCCGTTTCCCAGAGAAGGAGCCACTTAACCTCCTGATCCCCAATATCCTCATCTGTCAGTGGGAGCTGTGAGTCTGGCCCTGCCTATCTTCCGTGGCGTCTGCAAGAGGCACACAAGATGATGTACGCGGAGGAGTTTCTGAAGGGCTAATAAAATATTAGGAGTGTCCTGTCATTATCTTCACGTGGAAGACAGCTGAGGAGCCTGGGGCTAGAAAGTGCGGATTTAGCCTGTTGCGGCCTGTGTTGACCACGGTCTGTGATGTCCTTCCCGACTGTGAAACAGCAGCAGCAGCGTCAGTGATCACACGTGCCTACCAGAGGCGGAATCGAGGTTCGCTTTACACTGATGTCTGATTCACACTTCCCAGATTTCCAATTAAAACAGCCGTGGAGATGTCAAAAGAAATGCCAAAGTTGAGGGTTTAAAAATTCTCAGAAATGTTTTTCTTAGGATTTTGAGTAAGAAAACCAATTGTGCCTAAATTCAACCGGAGTTTCATTGGAAAGTTCCAAAGCAATGCCTGTGAAGACTGACGAAAACTCGTTCTGTCTTTAAAGGTTGAAGGGCTTCTGAAAAGGACAGTCAGCAAACCGTACATCTTGTAGGGGTTAGTTTCTCAAATATATAAGGAACTCCCTACAATTCAATAGGAAATCAGCAAACCTGTTTAAAAATACACGAAGAACTTGAATGGATATTTCTTAAAAGAAGACACACAAATGGCCCATAGGCATATGAAAAGATGCTCAACATTACTAGCCATCAGGGTAATACAAATCAAAACTGCAATGATGTATCCCCTTCCCACCTGTTAGAATGGCTATTATTTAAAAAAAATTTAAAAAAAGAGCCAAACTTGCATGGCTCAGTGATTTAGCATAAACCTCTAAACCAGAAGGTCATGGTTCAATTCCTGGTCGGGGCATGTCCAGGTTGCTATGAGTTCGATCCCCAGTGTGGGGCATGGGGCACACAGGAGGCAACTGATCAATGGTTCTCTCTCATCACTGGTATTTCTCTCTCTCTCTCTCTCTCTCTCTCTCTCTCTCTCTCTCTCTCTCCCCTCCTCTCTGAAATCAATAAAAATATATTTATTTTTTAAAAAAAGGTTGTGGAGAAACTAGAACCCACTATTGGTGGAAATGTGAAATGCTATAGCAGGTACGGAAAACAATATGGAGATCTCTCAAAAATTTAAGACTAGAACTACCCTATCACCCAGCCATTCCATTTCTTGGTATATAGCTAGAAGAATTCAAATCAGGATCTTGAAGAGATATCCCCTTCCTCATTCACTGCAGCATTCTTCACAATAGCCAAGGCCTAGGGAACACTTGGGGTCCAGTGTCCATCCACAAATGAATGGACAATGGAATGTTTATACATACACATATACATATATACATATATACATATATATATAAAACAAATGAGTAATATGCAAATTGACCCTCCATTACACCCACAAGCCATGCCCATCAACCAATCAGGAGCAAATATGCAAATTAACTAAGATGGCAGCAACCACGGAGCTGGAGTTGCCCTGGGCAATGGAGGAAGCCAGGGCCCTGCAGGCCCTGAGCTCTACTCAAGGCTACAAAGTTTCAATTATAGAAGATAAACCCTAGATACCTGCGGGGCTGGGACCTTGGGTTGCCAGGGGTAACCCAGGCTTTGAGCAGGGGACCAAGGCAACAAAGTTTCAATTATAGAAGTTAAATAAATCCCAGATAGCTGCTTTCAGCCAGGGACCCCAGTAGGGACCTGAACCCTGAAGGGGCGGTGGGCAGCCTGAAAATGGCCCTCAGCCCCTCACCCAGGCTTGCCACACTCCCATGGGATAAGGATCCCCACAGGGGGGCTTGGCCAGCCTGCAAACAGCCATCATCCCCTCACCCAGGCTAGCCAGGCACGCCAGCAGGTGGACATCCCCCAAGGGGTCCCAGACTGTGAGAGGGCACAGGCTGGGCTGAGAGACCACCCCCCCGAGTGCACAAATTTTTGTGCACCGGGCCTCTAATATATATATATATTAGTGTTACCACTGAAAGAAATCTTGCCATTGTGACACATGGACGAACCTGGAGTCCTTGTGCTAAGTGAGATTACCCAGGCATGGGACACATACTGCATGATGACACTTCTATGAGGAATCTGAAATCGTCAAACTCATAGAATCAGAGGATGCAAAAGTGGTTGCCAGAGGTTGGGGAGCAGTGGGGAGTGGGGGAGTTGTTTTCCAGTGGTTAGAAAGTTAGGATTATGCAAGATTAACAAATTCTGTGCTCTACAACACAGCGCCTGTAGTTAACAACACAGTAGTGTCTACTTCAAAATTTGTTAAGAGGAAATATCTCATGTTAAGTGTTCTAAATGCACACACATGCACACGCACACTCTCACACACACACACACACAAAACAAATAGGGAAAAAAGAAAATAAACACAAAGGGACACAGGAACCTTTGGAGAGTGTTGGCTGTGTCTAGCACCTCGACTGTGTTGGTACCATGGGCATTTGCATATGTCCAAACATCAAACTTTATACATTACATACGTGCGGTTCTTTGCATGCTGTTTTAAAAAAAAATAAAATCTAAAACAAGATGACATGTGAGTCTTTGATTCTATTTTATCTCTACTGCAAAGTGCTTCTCTCAGAATCCGAGGAAATAGCCCCTGCTCGCTCTAAAAATGATCACCGGCCGCCAGAAGGGCACAGGATGCCTCACTAAATTATGCTGTCAACTGGAAATTAGCAATTGACCTGTGTGCCCCTTTTAATAAGAACATCCCTGCTGGTATTGATTTATAGGGAGCATTATTTCCTGTTGCAATATGAGCGGTAATAATTTTCCCTCAGAGGCACCTTATGTTTTTAAGAGTTCCTATAACAAATGAGATTTTAACAAGGCAGGAGTGATTTTATGGGATTGGAGGCTGTTTGTTATGCACCGGCGATTTGTTTAATTGAACACGATCCAGCAGACTCCAGTATTACCAATACATTTCAGCAGCAACGGCTCGACACATACCTGAAAACGGAAATGGAATGTGAGGTGACAGGAACATGGGAGCACTTTGAACTCATGAACAGAAAAGGCACCCAATTTTAACTTAGACGCACCTGAGTACTTCCCACAATATCTTCAGCTCCCAAAGTGATCCCATAACCTTGCACTTTCTTAATAAATATTGAACTTGTCGTGCGGTGATTGTTCCGTGTGGCCATGGGAAGGTGTTAAAACTCCTCGGCTAATGCCCGTGTCCTGACACTGCTGTAATTTTCTGGTCTTATTCAATGAGCCATCCTCTTGGGAGTCAGTCTTATTTCCTTGGTCACTTTGTCCACCAGAAGCAGTATCTTTGAAGTAGATGAAAGCATATTTTCAAATAGACAGATGCCTTATCGATTTCAAGATTTCAAAAAGGAAATGTCAGCTCTGTCCACAAGCCGCTATCTGTGAAGTCCTGAGGATTGGTCCTCTTCGGATACCTAGATGAGGTACGCCCACAGTGCATGGTGAAGCACACAACCTTGAACTTTGGCCCAAGGCTTTGTGGAGATATTCATACATCAGGACGAGGATGGCCATCTTCCTCGGATGACATTTGCCCTCCGTGCCTAAGTCAAAAAAACAAAACCTTAGAGCCTGCTCCAGAGCCAAAAGCATTCCTGCTCTTATGTTAGTTCACGTTAGTGTGACGGCACACGCGTGTCATAAACGTCAGTGTGCAAAATGAAGGCGCTCTACACAAACCAGGAGAGCGTGGGTCAGTGATGCCGCCAGGATGATTTCATGTGCAGCTCGCAGCGACGGTCCCTGAGAAGAAGTCCTCTTTGCTATTCAGAAAAGACTAGGAGTGCTGAAATAGGCCTCCTGAAATTTTAGTTTCACTTCCAGGAAACGGAATTATATAATTAATAGATTTTTTATTTTTTTTCCTTTTGCTTTGTCTGCTGAAAAGCTTATCACTGACTCAGTTCATTTAGTCCTGCCTTATTCTTGGCACCATTTCATGTGCACAACTTATTCTTATGTTCGGCACTTCCAAGTTTAACACCATCAGTTCCTTGGATTTTTGTTTTCTTTAAAGGCTCCAGAAATATTTTCTAGAAAATGATGTGGTTGTGCGAGTGGTCGGGTCAGACGCCTGGCCTCAGAGAGAACACTGCCCACAGGAAGCTAGTCCTGCTTTAGGGACACAGCCTTCTGCAGAAGTCAAATAGGAACCACTGTCCACACCTACTGTGTGCTTTCAGTTCTTTTTTAAATATGTTTTTATTGATGTCAGAGATGAAGGGAGAGGGAGAGAAACATCATTGATGAGCGAAAATCATGGATCATCTGCCTCCTGCCTCCCCCCTACTGGAGATCGAGCCTGCAACCCAGGCATGTGTCCTAACTGAGGATCGAACCGTGACCTCCTTGTCGACACTCAACCACTTAGCCACACTGGCCGGGCTGCTTTCAGATCTTATTAAATAAAACAGCAAAATGAAATTGCATCAATATGGCAAGAGGTGAGTTTGCTGACCACAAAACACCATATTTCTGAGGTAGTAAAGGAGGAGAAATTTTTTAAAGGGAGAAAAATCTCTGATACTGTTTACTTGTTCCATTTACGTGAATAAACATAATTCTTATTTCTAAAAAAAAAATGACTTCTGTTAATAGTCCCCTCAAAAGCCTGATTCTTAGGGCATTTCCCCCCAAGAGATTCTACATGGTTGGCAGGAACATGATGAGATGGGGGGATTGACTTAAGTAGTTCCCAGAAGCCAAGTAAAGAAAAATTTTCTCCAGCTTTATTGAGGTATGATTACATATAGTTGTGTGTAAACTTGAGGTGTACAATGAGGTGATTTGATATACCTTTATAAGCAGGTTAATTAACAATCCATCTCCTCACACAGTTACCATTTGTGTGTGTTTGGCTAGAACATTTAAGATTTATTCTCCTAGCAACTGTTGAGTATACAGTACAGTGTTGTGAAGTATTGTCAGCATGCTATACATTAGATCCCCAGAACGTACTCATATTAGATCTGGAAGTCTGCACCCTTTAAACCAGAACAGAAGAGAAAATTGTGCTACCTGCTCCTGTCCCATGTGAACAGATAAGGCACAAGACATCATCGTTGAAGTTGCCAAGTTGGAGATCACAGAAGACCTTGTCACGTGAGTTTTGGGTGGAAGAGCAGGAGTGGAGGCTTACTGGAGCAGGTTCAAGAAAGAATGAGAGAAGATGAAATGAGGAAAGGAAGTACAGAATATATATTTTTCAAAGTTTAATGAGCAGAGAAGTGGGACATTGCTGGAGGTAGATATACAGTTAAGGGGGTTATTTCTTGTTTTGGTAAGCATACATGCAGGCTGATGGAAATGCACCACTAGAGGGGAAATTTAATGATACAAAAGAGAGATGATTCAAGTGTGAGCTTTAGTGGGAAAGAGGAAATGGAAGTAATTGCTTGAGTATAGGAGCTGGTTTCAGGTGCCCAGAGATTTCATTCAATGTAACAAAAGGCAAAGCAGAAAATGAACATACAAATCCAGGTGATCAGTATGTCAGTATGGAAATTGTGAAAGTCCTCAAACTTTTTTTATTCTTATAGAAATAAGTAAAAAAAATAAATAAATAAAAAGTCATCACTTGAGAGTGAGGAGAAAAAAGGTTTTTGAGCTTAAAAAAGATGTCTGGAAGAATGAGAGACTGAAAAGATAAGGGAAATGTAATAAGACTGCCAGGAAGCACCAAAAATTTTCTTGAATATACTGGTCATGAATTTAATGTCAGACTAGTCAATGTCATTGTACATTTTCCTCTGGTTCCTTTCACCTTCTTGGTTGCAGGTGTAGAGTGAAGGGAGAATTGCGATTAACTAGGTGTGGATTTTGCCAGGAATGAAGAGAAAGAGGGGATATGGAAGTGATTCCAATGGGGAACCAGGGACTCTATGCTGGAAAAGAAAGAAAGTGAAGTACAACTGGAATTTGAAGGACAATGAAGGTCATGGGTCAATTGATTGGAAGCCTCACTGAGATGAAATTGTTGAAACTGAAGTGTAGAGAGAGTAAGTTGGAATGACTGAAAGGGCAGTGAGAAAACAGAAAGCTTATCATTGAGATTATGGAGGGATTGCAATTATTGGTAATAACTACACTGAGGCTGACATTGATTGTGGGCAGGTTTCTTGGAAGTGAAACCTCAAGGAAATTAAAGGCTGGGTACTGGGAATTTATTCTTTGAGAATATTGACATGACCACAAAGTATAAATCATGAGTCATTAGAAAAGGAGGTGACAAATTGGTCATTAAAATACCCTAGAAATGAGGGATAGCAAGAAATAAGAGTAATGTATGATATACTCTAAGAGCATGAGCGTCAGAGAATCTTGGGTTTTATAGGGAAGAAGCTGAGATAATGATCTGAGAACAGTAATGAGAAACATTAAGGACTCCTATTAGTTATTTATTGTTGCATAACAAATTAACTCAAAACTTGAAACAATAATAATCATGTATTATCTCTCATAGCTTTTGTGAGTTAAGAATTCAGACAAGCCACAAAGGGGACAGTAATCTCTACTCCATGAGTCTGGGGCCCCCTCCTGAAAACTAGCCTAGAGACATGCATCACCTGACGTTTCACATCACGTGACATTTCCTTCCCTTCCTGATGCTGGTGATGAGCTGTGAGCCCAGCTGGAAGTGTTAGCTGCAGTCTCTACACCTGGCTCTCTGGGTGGCCTGGGTTACCTTGAAGCATGGGGGTTGGGTTCCTAGTTCGCTCCCCAAACGAGAGAGAAGCTAAGCAGAAGTGGTATTGACTTTTCGCTCCTGGCCTTAGAAGTTACATGGCAAAACTTCTGTGACATCCTAGTGATTGAAGCAGTTACAAAGGTCCATCTAAGTTCAAGAGAAGAGGACAGAGGACGTGGACTCCACATCCCAGTGAAGGAGAGTGTCGACATTATTGCTGTACAAAGAGCACATGGGGTGGGATGAAGAATGACGCAGCCATCTTCGTAAAATGCAGTCTGCGACAGCCACCTACCTCAACTCTAGGATGAATCGCAGGAGAGGTGTGGAGGAAAAACATCTACCGTTTAAGAGAGCTTCAAGGAAAACAGCAAACGTAGTTTCATCAAGACGTTAAAAGGGGAAGTTAAAGATGTGGGACATTTTGCAGACTCTAGGCCATGGAAGGATTTGTAAGATTGAGGAAGATGCAAATTTGAGTCACATTAGGAGATATGTAGCCACACAGAGGTAAGAATCTGGGGAATAAAGAATGACCAAGGAGAGTTGGGCTTCTTTTGCTAATGAAGATAAACCAAGATGTAGGGCAGAATGGAGCTAACAATGAGGGTGTGGAAGGCTGAGAGGGAGAGAGGAAGAGGGTCCTGTTAGGGGCAGTTGGAGGCCACAGGTGGTTGAGCCGAGCTTCGCAAAGGCAGTACTAAGGCGGACAGAGTGCTGGAGTACCCAGAGCACGAGGCACGCCATGACCAAGAAGAACTGATGCCAATATAACCAGGATATTTTATAGCAGAAAAACTAGTCAGATAATTTGCCTTATTCACAGAGACTTGGAGGAAAATTATGTTCACCATACACATGCTGGAAAGCATTGATAATATAAAACTCATTAATGAAAAAGGGAAACAGCAAACTAAGGAATGAATCTGAACCTAAACCTATATCTACCAGATTGCCAGCAATTAGCTTAGTTAGTATTACTTAGTATTACTAAGCGTAGTCGAACCATTCCCTTTAGAGTCAGAAGCAATTCAAGGATACCTGTTGCTTAGTCGAGAAAGGTATGAAAATGAGTGAGGTTTACAATCCTAAAGGAAGAAACGAAATTGCTACTTGCTGATAAATAAAGGTAATGTGGTTAATTATAAAGAAAATTAAAGAGACTTCGCAGGAAAATTATTAGAATTTACCAGTAACCAATTCCTTTGGTAAGTCAAAGATGAGTACACAAAATTCAGGGGCTTATCTCTGTAACCAATTACAACTTTTACAAAGATACACTCCCAGTGGGTATATCTAGGAATACCAAATAGAAAGAAAGAAAGAAAGAAAGAAAGAAAGAAAGAAAGAAAGAAAGAAAGAAAGAAAGAAAGAAAGAAAGAAAGAAAGAAAGAGAGGGAGGGAGAGAAATGCAAAGCTTTTCAAGAGGAAATTATAAAATATTTTATTGTGAAACATTTAAAAAAATCTTAAAAATGGAGAGAGGTTTATTCTATGTTCATGGATGAAAAGACTAAATGTTGTGAAGATGTCGATGAATCCCAAATTAATCTATAAATTCAATGGAATGACAATAAAAATCTCAGCCAAAGTTTTTCACAGAACTTGGCCGGATTGAAAAGGAATGAAAGCAGATCCACATGAGGGATTGTGACTGTAGAATTTCACAACCTCAAGAATAAAGAGCAAACTTTAGAAGCCACCAGGAGGGGAAAACAGGGCGCTTCGCCAAGGCCTGGCGATCAGGGGGCATTGGAAGTGTCTGTCGCCAGAAAGCACTGTCCAGTTCAACGTTGAAAACCTCTAAGCAGAAGAGGAAGAGGAAGAAGAGGAGGAGGGGTGGGAGGAGGAACCGCCTCCTCCTCAAGAAGTTCCTAGAGAATATACTTCCCTGGAGAACAGTAGAGAATTAGAAACTCGAAGACATAGGGTTTGTGGGGAGAGGAAGGAAGGAGGAACTCTGGGAAGCAGCTATGAGATTTGCCAGGTGTTTTGCTGCCAAGAAAAGCCCGTTGACCATTGTGCCTAAATCCGAGGTTCTCAAAGAGTAGCCAGGGCTTCACTGGAGAACGTGAATTCTCAGGGCTCATGCAGGCCGTCTCTGCCAATAGGGAGTGAGCTGCACAGGAGGAGGAGGAGGAGCAGACAGGATGGGGGGTGGATGTCCAGGCTCCTGCTTTCAGGAAAGGACAGCACCTGGAGGGAGGTACCCCACAAGGCCCTCCCCGCTCTCCCTGCCCAGGTGGCTCCATGGTCTGGAACTTCTCTCTTCCCTCCTTCCCTTCCTTCTTCAGGCCTAGAGAGAGGTGGGAAGGGGGCTTCCCAACCCCCACCCCTATGACCCACTTCTAGTTCAGGGCCCTGCCCCTCCCTTTCGGTCTCCCTCAGTCCTGCCCACATCCATGTAAATAGCATCTGATTAAACTGCTGTCAAATTGCTTGGATTCAGTGTAACATCTGTTTCCTGCTGGGATGTTAACTGATACAGAAATTGGTACTGAAATAGCTCTAGGAAACAGACCTTCCACTGGGATTCTGGGATTGGGCTCCTCTCCTTGCCACAGGGGAAGGGGAGTGAGCAGCCAGTGTCACCTGGGATCATGTTTATTCAAATCGGTGTGGGTGGCAATGAAGGGCAAGTGGAGGGCAAGTGTCTGAGAAGGCAGTTTGCTGCAGCCACTGGCCTCTATGATGATGATATGGATGAAAAGGTCTTGGCATGTGGTGGCTTTTTCCCTGACAGCTCTAGAGCAGTAGTTCTCAATTGGTGGCCGTTTTGTCCCCCAGGGAACCTTTGACATTGTCTGGAGACAGTTTGATTGTCACAACTTGGGGGTGGGGGTGACTCTTGGTACTGGTGGGTGGGGGCCAGGGATGCTGTGAACCGTCCTACAATGCAGAGGACAGACCCCCATCACAAACTGACCCCAAATATCAACAGTGATGAGGCTAGGAAATGCTGCCCTGGAGAGGAATGGAAAGCATATGGAACTGAGAGGGTGAGTAGGAATCAGAAGGCCTCAGCAACACATGAAAACAAATCTCACCTCCTGGAGTTGGGGCAGGCAGGGCTGAGGATGAGCAGAGTCTGTCGTGAGGATACGCTCAGCCCTGCAGGTCTCAAGCATGCCAAGCTCAGGTCCTGCTAAGGAGGCGGGGCCCTGACACATGGGACAGGAACGCTTGAACCAGAAGACACACGGCAGGGAACACTGAACACCCAAATGTTTCTGAAACGCCTGCCAATAGAGAGCCCCTGAACTCTCCATGAGAAGGAGCCCCTTGCACGGAAGCTCACCTATGACTTCCCCTGAGCAAGTGGTCCCACAACGGATGTGAGTTCTCCTCTGAACACAACCTCTGCCCCACACCTCCAGGCTCATAATTAGAACTGGATTCTGGATTCTACTGTAGACAGGACAGAGAAGTGCCAGGTCTGCTCTGGAAGCAGATATAATACCCAAAAAACGTTACAGGATTCAGCCAGTCCGCACTAGCAGGAACCCAGAGAGCCTTGCGAGAGTGTAGGCTCTTATTTTGTCATGCCGAGAGGATTAAGCATGAGGTCTGAGCAGGCCCTATTCAATGAGGCGTCTGCTATCCCTGCAGGATGGGGCTTCACGCCTTGTCTCCGCAGCCGGAGGTGGTGTAAATCGGCCGTCGGGCGCCTAAATGCAGCAGGAGCTCTACATGGCAGTTGGCAGCCTGTGCAGTGCAAATGCATGTTCAGCAGAGGTTTCCAGGTTCCATCAGACTCTCCAGGGGAGAGCTCTCTGGCTCCTTGCGACTCGACAAGAAAGCAGTGATGCTCACACCTTGGTCATGTCAGGAGCACCAGGGAGGTTTCAAACTCACAAAGCCCAGATCACAGCCCAGACTCAAGCGAAGCTTCCCGGGAGATTCTAACATGCAGACCAGATGGACAGCCACTGGTCAGAGGCATCTGAAGGTCGACAGGACCATTCGAGCAAGACCTGCAATGTGGCTTCAGGACCACGTCAGGAATCCCCTCTCCTGACTTTCCGAAGGAATCTAACTACTCCCAGGCATAGGTGCTCAGACACGGCTCTGACCTGACCCTAACCCTTGGAGACCTAGCAGGTCACTGTGACCCACAGCCAGATGGGCTCGGCGGACGCCAAGCAATAGATGGACCCCTGACCCCAGTTCTTCCCGCGGTGAGGCTAGTGGGGCTAGTGGGACTGGGGGTCCATCTGCGGTGTTTCTCCAAACCCAGACCACATAGTAAAGATGAACATAATCACTGAGAAAGGTTCCTTGTTTATTTCCTGATTAATGGAGTGAAGACTGCTAAGCAGAAAAGGCCAGATTGAGCTGTGACCCCTCCCATTAACCTCACCTTGAGAGGGAACCGCAATCAAATGCCACCTTGTAGGGAGCTCAAGAGACAAGTGACCCCCCCTGAATATTTGAAGGTGCTTGGGTCACTTATTACCTGTCCATTCACCTGACCTGCTTGGCTGGTACAAAAGTGAAATGGGCCATGGACTTCCTTCACCAAAGGTGAGCACTAAGCTCCTGAGTATGGCCCTCCTCACCTGCCACCTGATGGCAAGGCATTACCTTGAACTTGTTTTTTGTTTTTTTTTAATATATTTTATTGATTTTTTTACAGAGAGTAAGGGGGAGGGATAGAGAGTTAGAAACATCGATGAGAGAGAAGCATCGATCAGCTGCCTCCTGCAAACCCCCTATTGGGAGGATGTGTCTGCAATCAAGGTATATGCCCTTGACTGGAATCAAACCTGGGACCCTTCAGTCCACAGGCCGATGCTCTATCCTGTGTGCCAAACCAGCTAGCCCTGGACTTGTTTTATCACCTAGGGAATGGGACGTGCCTACACAGACACATGTTCGTGGTAGAAATCCATCCTCCTCGCCCCACATTTGCCAGCACCGATATTTATAGACTTCCAGAACACCTTATCCATCACCATGAGATCCTGCACACCTTGCTTCTGTTCCAGGAACTCATTTAATGAATGAAACTTGTGACATTGCAATTCTGCTCTTATCATCTGCTCCTTATCCCAGAGGCTGAAAGGTCAGTGACTGTACCAGCTGGGAGGCAGGATTCTGCTAGAAGAGGTACTATCTTGGAGGGTGGCGTACATTCCTTAATCAGGGACTGACATATGGTGCCACCTCAGCCATAGTCGGGGTCAGGCCCAATGCACGGAGCTGGCTACTAATCAAACTCTTCACAAATGTGTGTTTCAGTCCCCAAAGCCTCGGCCGCCTTAGTCCCCACAATCTCAGGCTGTTCCCAAGGGAGGGGCACTTTGGCTGGAGAACATAGTCATGATTCCACAATATGGAAGCGGAGCCCATCCTTGGCCATTTTGGACCCCACATGTCACCAACACAACAGACAGAGAAGGGGGATAACTCCACTATCAGATGCAATTAATCCCATGGGGTGGCTTCTATATGCTTCAAGCAAGGAGGTTATTCATGGCCAGGAGATTCCCTATCCCTGGAGAACTCTGGCCTTCCAATAAAGACAAGACCTCCAGACTCCACGGCCCAACTAAATGAAAATCTGAACCCTACTTTGATGAAGCACTAACAGAGTGTAAAGAGAATATAGGCTATGTAGGAGACGAAGACAGCAATGGCATCGGTCGGTGATGAGCTACAAAATTGGGAACCATAGCAGCTCTGTTTTCTAGTAACTATTCCTTTCTTTTCGGTCACTGTCACCTTGTATTCAGACCCCTCGTTGTTGTAGCTAATGCTTTAGGCTCCGGGTAAAAGTGTGTCTGCCTAGATGTCTCCCCATACCAATATGCTAGCTGTTGAGATATGCTGTGTTCCCTATGGAGAGGACATGGATTGCATACCTGGATGAAGTTCAAGGGTGGAGGCTGAGAGACCAAAGGTATGGACTGTATGGACACCTGTCTGCCCTCCTCATCCAATGTTCACTCTTCTCACCATGCTCGGTGCTCTAGGAGGCTGACCACTAAGAACTGAACCTTTGACCTCTGGCCTCCAGTTGAATTCAGACAAAAGGCAGCATTAGCATGATATCAGAAAGGGAGAGAGAGCTGAGAGGAAGGCAGGGTATTTTATTTTATTTTATTAATATGTTTGTATTGATTTCAGAGAGGAAAGGAGAGGGAGAGAGAGATAGGGACATCAATGATGAGAGAGAATCATTGATCTGCTGCATCCTGCACAACCCTCCCCCCACAGAGAATGGAGCCAGCAGCCTGAGCATGTGTCCTGACCAGGAATTGACCCATGACCTCTTGGTTCCTCGGTCGATGCTCAACCACTGAGCCACGCCAGCCGGGCAATCCTTCCTCCCTGTGGGGTTGCATGGACCAGACCAGCAACCTGCTTCTCCTGCTTCTCCTAGGCCCTGGGCCTCCACTTCCGCAGGTGCTGGCCCATTGCTTCCTGCATTTGCCCATCAGGCCCAGGCACACTCCAAGGCAAGGCGTGAGTCTGCCCTGCCCTGCCCACTGTTGGCGCACAGCTGCACGTCTGCATTAAACTCACCTCAGGCTGCCCAATTTGAATGCGCCGTCTGTTTATCTGTTTTTGCCAGGACACTGGCTGCTACACTTCCTTTTTTAATGAGATTTTTCTTCCTATGCATTTGCTCTCTAAAAAGATTAAGGAACTTTTAATTAAAAGAGAAGTTTCCAAAAAGAAAAAGGAAACCCATTTTGATTTTTTTTTTTTTTTTAAATTTTGGGATGACGAAGCTCTGAAGAGCCTGGTGTGGAAGCGCAGCTGCCAAGTCACACTGTAAGCACTCTGATTCGGAACGGTGTGCCCCAGAACCAGGTAATTTTCGGACTTATTTTGCCAAAATTAGAAACCAGGTTTGAGAGTCCCCAGTGCTCCTGTTTGAGGGAAGTGTTGTAACCAATGGAGCATAATTGTGGGGGGAGAGGACAGAGACAGGTTTCCTGCCTGTGCGCGTCTAATTCACAAAGCACAAGCAGCAGGTAGCCAGCCATTCATGCGGCTCCTTGCCTCAGCGACTGCAGCCCCTCCCATCAGCCTTGTCCTCTCCGGCCCAGGGTGGGCCCGCACCCCCTTAGTCCATGGAGTCAGAATTCTGAGGGACCCTTAATGAGCCAGCCAAAAGAAGGAACACATTTCATTCCTCTTCCAAAGTATTCCAAATCTGAATATAAGCAAAAGGAAACACATCTCAGGGTGGGAATCCTATATAATAAAAGCTTCGGTGGCATCATGCCCTCTCACCTCGCGACGCCCTCACATGACATCGTCAGAAGATGGCCAGCAGAGGAGGGTAGTTGTGGCCAATCAGGCAGGCAGGGGAAGGCAGTTGGAGGCGATCAGGCCAGCAGGGGAACAGTTAGGGGGTGATCAGGCTGGCAGGCAGAAGTGGTTAGGGGCAATCAGGCAGGCAAGCAGGCAAGCGGTTAGGAGCCAGCAGTCCTGGATTGTGAGAGGGATGACCAACTGACTGCCAGTTTAGGCCTGCAGGGGATCAGGCCTAAACCGGCAGTAAGACATCCCCCAAGAGGTTCCAGATTGGAGAGGGTGCAGGCCGGGTTGAGGGACACCCCCCCCACCCCCACCCCATGCATGAATTTCATGTGCCAGGCCTCTGGTTACAAAAGAAGCACTCAAGTATGTGATATTTAATAAGAATAGGCCACAATTACTTTTCTATTACTTTTGTATTATTTTTCTAGGTAGCAGTATACTTTAATAGCTTGTTCTTATGAATATTCATAAGTAAAAACTACATAATCACTGACTCTACCTCTTCACACTTGCAATTTCAGGAGTATTTTTCAAACATCTGGATGTTTAAATGCAATCCTTTTGGACTCGGATTTAATAATGCTCCACATTTTAGAACAGGTGTGAAGTAGTTCCACAGCCCACAGTGAGAGGAACACCAGGTCAATTCAGAGACGCGTTTGGAGAGAGCTGCCAGTATTGAGGTGACGGCCACCCTGAGCACCATAAGCCAGCTGGGGAGAGGGAGGTCACAAGATGTTCATTCTAGTATAGTGTTGTCTATTCCCTAAGACAGCAGAGGTAACCTTTATGCATAAGAATCACTGCATCTTTTTAAAATGGCCATGCCACCTGACCAGTGTGACTCAGTGGTTGGACATCGACCTATGAACCAGGAGGTCACAGTTCGATTCTCAGTCAGGCCATATGCCTGGGTTGTGGGCTCGATCCCCCATGGCTAGGTGTTGGAGGGGAGGCATGCAGGAAATTCTCATCATTGTTGTTTCTATCTCTGTCTCCCTCTCCCTTTCTCTCTGAAATCAATAACCATATATTAAAATACGTTTTTAATTAAATTAATAAAAAGGCCCATGGTTGGGTTGCACTCAATACCGATTAACTAAGAATATCTGGAAGCGGGAGGTAGATATGGGTGTTTTAAGGTCCCAGGTCATTTCACAGGCAGCAGCTTAGGGATCGCTCCCCTAGGGCTGGAGAGAGCAGAAGAACCAGCTATCACCCATCCTTGCAAAGACTTAGAGGCGAAATGTCTTCCCTGCGACTGATTGAATGTGACAGGAGGAAGCAAGAATGCCTGCCTTTTCTTCTGGATGGAGAAAAGCCTGCCACCCAGGAAGGAGGGGCCCCAGGAAGGCTTGGGGTCGTCCTGAAAAAAACCCAGACCAGCAAAGCTTCTAGTGAGAGCAGAGGCAACCTGGAGGGGACGAGGCCCTTCCCTTCACTGTTGAATGCAGAGCGAGGGCAGGGCCATAAAGTGGCCCCCTGAAAAGTGGTGGCGAGAGGACCACCGTGAGCAGCCCGTGACGCAGCAGTGACCCATCTGTCCCAGGTGCCGACGACAGCATGTCAGTAGGCAAAGCCCTCCACCCCTGGCCTGTTCTCCCTCTCTAGCCCTCCCCTGGAGACCGAGAGAGCAGCACGCAGGGGGAAAGGTGGGAGAAGAGCTGGCCGAGGAGGAGGTTGAATTGACCATCACTTGCTCCCCATCTCAGACTCCCCTGCATGAGGCTGGCAGGGGTCCGCACGCAAAGGAACCTGGACTTCCCAGGCATTTGGAGCGCTGATGTCACAGGGGTCAGACATGTTAATGGCTGAGAAGAAACTGGTCTCAGCACGAAAGAGAATTTTATCATCCGGCTTACCCCAAAATTTGGAGCTCTGTGCGAGATCTCATTGGAAAGGTGGGGGGAAATGATCGCAAAGATGGGATTGAAGGCAATGGGCAAAGAACAAAGGGCTCTGTTCCTGCACACTTTCCGGCTCAGCTGGCTCAGTAATGGTTGCCTCAGTATCACTGGGATCAGAGGACACTGTGCCCCTCCAACCACATGGAGGCACGTGTCTCCTGATGTTGGGGGTGCTTGTCCGAAGGTGAGAATCCTTCCCTCTCCCCTCGGCTGCCATTGCTGGCCACTCATGCAGACACTGGGACTCAAAGCAGACAGCAAAGGGAGTAGGACTGACAGAAGGCTTTGCATCCTCAAACGGATAAGCTTTCCAAGGAAACACTGAAGGTGGAAACAGGGCCACCTGCCGGAAGGGCACGGTGTCCATGAGTCTCATCAGTCTGTGGTGCTGGGGATTCTACCGTCGTCCATCAAAGCCGCATCAGTGAAGACCATGAGTCCATGTAAATGTGCATACAAATCAAATACCGATGACGGAGAAGTGTTTAATAAAAGCGCACCAACTAAGCAAATGAAGGGAAAGGTAAAGCCTTGAGCCTCACCAGGGACATGTGCAAAACTCCCGCAGAAAACACCGTATTTAATTATAACATGAGGAAAGCATTCCTTTCAACATGAGGCACAAGATAAGGATGTCGCCTCTTGAACTTCTGTTCAATATTGTTGTTTTTAAAGAGGTAATTATGGTGAAATGCGGGCACAAGGCTGGTGTCCTTATAGGAAAAAGGAGCAAAACCGAGACAGCGTGACCACAGAAGGAAGACCGTGTGAGGAGGCAGCCGTCGGAAAGCCACACACAGAGGCTCGGGGACACCAGCCCTGCGGACACCTGGATCTTGGGCAGCCAGGTTGGTGAACAAATGTAAGCCATGAATAATGAGGTCCAGAGGCTGCTGGCTGGAAGAGGGTCATTCTTTTGTGGGTGACGGTCATTACCTTTCACCTGATTTTCACACATTTTTTCTTTTGTTATTCTGTCATGTCAGCGGTAGGACAGTGATGAGAAATAGGCTTCCCTCTGCAAACCCTCCTGTGCCATTGTTTTCATTTTATAAATAAATAAAAAAGGAATGCGATACTTTTGCAGCATCAATAGAAATAATCATATTTTTCCTACAGTTTGTTGATGCAATGGATTATTTAATGGTGTGAAAGAGCAAACATTCAACTGGGTAAGTTTTAAATATCTAATTGGCTTTAGAGAACAAGTCATGAGTTGGCCAGCATCCCCTCTAGCAAGTAGAGATGGGAGCCCAGTGAAGCTGTACAACATGAAAAGCTTTTTGGGCTGAAGCTGGTGGGACCAGCAGAAGTTACTAGCAAAAGGAAAGAAAGGGCCACTGCGGGCAAGTGGAAGGCAGGGGTCCCATCAGATTCTTTACCTCATCTTCTTTGGGGAACAGATGCCCCTCATGACAGGTTATCTCATTGGTAGTGACCAGAAAATTCCAGGCTGACTGATTAAGATTACTCTCATGGGGAAGGGTGAAATTGCAACAGGTCAGGTATGAAGTCTAGGGCTGGTCCTCGACTTTCATATTTACCCACTTTTTTATTTATGTATTAAATCCTACTTGGTCATAATGTATTAGTCTTCTGATGTTTTCCTGACTTCTTTTGCTAAACATTCATTTGAAATGATCTGGCTTTTATTTATTATTGAGTTTTTTTATAACTTCAGATGCCATCATGATGAAGTTTTATTATTAATTTACAAATGAAACAGGGAGATTTCTATCTTCATTATGACCAAGGATAGTTCCAATGGCATTGTCTGTCTTTAGGGGATCATATAAAATTGAGTTGTGAAGGGACCTTTTCAATGGCCCATGCATGTTGTCATGTGTGAAGACTGTATCTTCTACTGCAATGCAATATTTATCAAGGGAGGTATTTTCTGGTTTTTCCCCATGTGTTATTTTCATCTTATATGAACTTCCCATGTTTGAGTCATTGTACCCTTAGACCTATCTTTAGCAAAAGGATTGCTCTAATGTGAGATGCTGATTGTATACGCTGTCATTTCATAATGCCTATAAGATATTTGTAAATTATCATGAAAGTCAAATCTTTATGCCACCAAAGGAAAGGTCTCTAAGAGAGAGCAGATGGCTAATGGGCTGTGACTCGTTGCAAATGGGTTCTAAGTTTCATAACAAGAATCTATCAGTGGTGGGAAAGTGCCTTTGGACAGAGACCAATCGCCTGGAGTTAGTACACAAGCTAATTTTAGACCACCCCACTTTTATTTTTTTCCCCAAGTGACATGAACAATATGATTGAGTCACTTTGCTGCGAACAATTGAACAAGACTGACAAATGCGTAATGCTCCAGACCATGAAATCCCAATTGGTCCGATGCCGGATACATCCATCATGCCCACAGCGATGTTCCTGTAGCTATGAGCTGTGCTCATCCCACTGCTAATACCCCCGGGGTGGAAGTGGGCCAGGTCTGCAGTGTGAGCTCAAGCATGTGTCTTCAGATAATTTTTTTTTAATCAGAGGATTCTTCTGTAATTTAATTTATTTTCCCTCTAATACTCTGGACAAATACCATAACAAAGTCTGTTGACAAGAGATTTTATGCTTTATTTGCAAGTGTCTCTGTTATGATTGTGAATAGTTGTGCAGCAATAAGAAACACAAGTTGTGCACCCCGTGAGGCAGCTGGAACCAGCCATAATCCTGGCTAGGACCAGTTACAATATTGTGTATCAACTATTTTTACGTATTTCTACAATATTTTTCTACAAAAATGGAATAAAAAATGTTTTCAAAGTCACATAGCGATTTAACTCATCTTGTCCAAACTAATTTGCTATTATTCTTTGTCAAGTATTATTTTTGTATTGCTTATCTTCCTTTTTCTGATCCTTCATTATGGCATGAGTGCTACAATCAATTTTTTTTTTTTGGTAGCTTATTTCCCATGGAGATAATAATTTTGCAAAATGATTTTAATAGCTACCTACTACTCAACTATACAGATGCCATCCAAAATATTTATTTCCTCAATGTAGGTCATTTGGGTTATTTCAAATTTCTAATATTATTTACATAATCCTGCAGTAAATATTCTTAATCCAGAGTTTTTTCAGCATATTTCATTATTTCTTAGTATATCTTAAAATGAATTTCAACATTCAAAGAATAGGAAAATTACATCTATATCTATGTCTACCTTAATCTATCTCCATATCCATGTTCTTATTTCTTTATCTTTCTATGTGTTGTGAGTTCGGAAAGAGAGTGGGAGACAGAGATAAATAGAGAAGCTGTGCTGAATTATACTCTTTAGAAACAGTCCATGGGAGTGTAAATTTCCCAGCACTATTAACACCACTAGGGAATGTCATGTTAAAAAAATAGACATTAATATTTTTAAAATTTTGTTAATTGTCTATCCATATGTTTTATCCATTCTTCCACTAAAGAGTTGGCCTTTTTAATCCTGATTTGCAGAATTATAAAGTAAATGGAGAAAGGACGTAAGATGGCAGACTAGATGCCCTGGCTAGTTTGGCTTGATGGATAGAGCGTCGGCCTGCGAACTGAAAGGTCCCGGGTTCAATTCCAGCCAAGGGCATGCACCTTGGTTATGGGCACATCCCCAGTAGGAGATGTGCAGGAAGCAGCTGATCAATGTTTCTCTCTCATCCATGTTTCTAACTCTCTATCCTTCTCCCTTCCTCTCTGTAAAAAATCAATAAAATTCATTTTTTTTAAAAAAAAAAATAGCAGACTAGAAAGATCTGCTTGTAAGGCGGGGCCTGGATGGCACCCGGCAGCTTGTACGTGGGGAGTGTTCACCTCATTCCCTCCGTGATGAGCGCGGCTCGCTGCACTTACCTGTTCATACAGCAATGGGCTTGTGTCCGACACCTGCTCCCCTCTGGGAGCCCGGGTCTTGGTACAAGCCGGGCAGAGGGGGCCCTGGGTCACACCAGTTGAGTCCTTGGGCACTGTGTCTCCCATGGGCTCCCAGGTAGATAACTTCCTTTGTCACAGTTGACGCCGTTTGGGATTAGGCCTGGCCTCTGTGAGTCCCTGGGAGAGGGCCGGAGAGCCTCGCCCCTGACCCCTCCGGCTTCACCCAGCTCCTCTGCCCGCTGCGATTCACTCCGTGTCCTTTCCCTGCAGCAACGTGGCCGTGAGTGTGACCGTAGGCCGAGGCCTCTGCGTCCTCCCAGAGAATCACCAAACCAGGGGGCCGACTCGGGGACCCCGGACACACATACGTATCCATATTTTTAAATAATTTACTTATTTCAGAGAGGAAAGGAGAAGGAGAGAGAGATAGAAACATCAATGATGACAGAAACATCGGTCAGCTGCCTCCTGCACGCCTGACACTGAGGATGGAGCCTGCAACCTGGGCCTGTGCCCTGACCGGGAATTGAACCCTGACCTCCTGGTTCCTTGGTCGATGCTCAACCACTGAGGAGCCTGGCAGGGCGACGTACTCGTCTTTAACCTTGGAATCCCTGCACACAGTTTTTCAAGATTCGCTGTTGCCTCGTTATGTCCCTTGTGGTGCTTCTGACCCACAGAAGGGTGCGTGGGCTCCCGAAGGCTCCCTGCTGGGGTCCCTGTCCCCGCCCGCCCTGCGCCTGCGACACTGGCCACGCTGCAGAGAGGCAGAGGCTGTCAGCAGAGCTGCTTCCTAGCCAGGACCTGCTCTATGGCCTACGTGTCTAAGCGTGATGTGTTTTCAGTCGGAACTTGTGAAGAAAATAAATTCTTACAGTCGTCCAGGAATGACGTCTCGGTCGGGATGAGCTGCTGACTATGAGCTCCAGTGCGCCTGTGTGCCTTTCAGTGTCACTGCCTCGCAGGCCCGTGACATTGCTTTCTACTTCCCGACGCCGTGAGTGCGCGCCTTTCCCGAGTGCTCACAAGTAGGTTCCTAAATGAAGGAGAGGAGAGCCGAAGCCCACGCTGCACGCCAGGCGGGGATTTTTTTTTATTTTATTTTTTTTTTATTTTTTACATTTTTTTAAATTACATAAAGCTTTACACAGATTAGTACATATATTTTTAAAATGGCAAATATTTTAAGATGGCTCCCGTTTTTCCCAGGCAAAACCTTTAACAGAGAGCGTACGGTGTGTTCTAGATCATAACACTCCTAACACAAAACACATCCACATAGCCAGAGGAAGGGCTTTTGAAAGATAATGCCCTTTTTTTTTAAAAAAAAAAAAAAAGAAAGAAAAGAAAAAGAGTGGATCAATTAATTTAATATAAACTCTTAAGAGGCAGGAAAAAATTATTCAAGTTAATTAGAAGTAAAAATGGCTTTTATGTTGTTTTATGTAATTCTGCTTCTGCTGAGTAAAATTAAGTATCTCCATAAAATTAAGTCCTTTGGCGCAAGCTGCCAACTATGCAAATAATTTTGTCATTTTTAAAACTTGCTGCAAAAGAACACCATTTGCTGTATTCAGTGGACAAGAGATGGCTTGGGGGCTGACAAATGATGGTCAGGAAAAAATAGAATCCAATGTTCTGGGAAAGGAACAAAATCAACACGGGAATAAAACGCTGCAGAGAAAGGGCCACCAGCCCCAGCCGGTTTGGCTCAGTGGATAGAGCATCGGCCAATGGACTGCAGGGCCCCAAATTCCATCAGGTCCAGGGCACGTACCTCAGTTGCAGGCTCAGTCTCCAGCCCTGGCTGGCCCATGTGTGGGAGGCAATCAATTGCTGTGTGTCTCTCCCATCGATGTTTTCCTCTGTGTGTCTCTCCCCTTCCTCCCACTCTCTCTGAAAATCAATGGGGAAATATCCTCAGGTGAGCATTAAAAAAAGAAAAGAAAATGGGGGGGGGAGGGAAGGAGCATGGTTGTCCATCAGCAACAGCAACAACAAAAATGCCCCAGAAAAATAACTAAGACCACAATAACGATGAAATCTCTAAATCTGATTCTCAAGCTAAAATATGAAAAATGGCCTCCACGTCTACTTCTTCCGTGACTTTCCTGTTGTTGAGTGTTACCTTTTGACGTCTCTCACTTGGCTGGAATGTGTCCTCACATTTCTATGTTAAATAGTGACACGAGGCCATTTATTTTCTGACTCATTTCCACGGTATGTCTTTCTGTTCACTTTCAAATGTCTTTACAAATGTGACTTGTTCTAAAATTCTTGTTCCGCAGTTCTCCCTGCCAGCACGATGGCGTAGGGAGCCCAAACAAACCCTTTTCCAAAATAGTCGCTCTAAAAGGTGACAGAACTGTCAGAAGCATTAATGCCAGCGCTCTGGAAATGGACCAAAGGCATACCCCAGCCGGAGAAGCGTGTACTCGTGAAAACTACTGCGATTCTCACGCTTGCTGGATGAGTTGCCGGCGTTCGTGCCTTGAGCTGCTGCCGCCCACGGCCCAGCAGCCCTGGGGCTCTGACCAGTGCAGGACGGACAGTGAAACCAGCCCTTCGACGCGCCTCCTGGAGGAGGCTCCCTTGATTGACTTGGAGCAATGCCCATCACCCTGAGCACCTCTGTGGCCCGACACAGGCAGAGCCAGCAGCTGGCCCAGGGTTACGGCTCTGGTTGGAGCAGGCGATGGCTCAGAAGATTACTGGGGATTGAACAGGAAATTTTAGGGGAGACCATCGGGGGGGGGGCCTTGATAAACTCTCTGTGCATCCCGGTAAACTGAGGGCTTGCACTTGCCCAGCAGAGATGGGGAAGGACCCAAGCCAGCACACCCTGGGCCTGAAGCCTCCACAGGAGATGCAGGAGAGGGTGGTAGAGGGTGGTAGAGCTGGAGCGGATCTAAAAGAGTTGGGTCCTCGTACCCACAAAGGAGCCCAGCAAAGTGTGTCCATGGGTTGGGAAGCAAGTCCTGTGAGTGGCCGTAGTGGACGACAGAGCCAGGAGACAGTGACAAATTCTACTTTTGCTTGACGGGGCCATTAAGAAACATCCTGGAACTAATAAGAAGTAATTGGATGATAGTGCCTGGCCAGGGTTGCTCAGTGGTTGAACATCAACCTATGAACCAGGCAATCGGGGTTCGATTGCCGGTCGGGGTATGTGCCCAGGTTGTGGGCTCAATCCCCACTGTGGGGTGTGCAGGAGGCAGCTGATCAATGATTCTCTCTCATCATTGATGTTTCTATCTCTCCCTCTCCCTTCCTCTCTGAAATCAATAAAAAATATTTTGCTTTAAAAAGAAAAAGGTAACTGGATGATATTTTGATGCTTTGGGGCAAGGAGAGGGAAGCAAAGAGGAGAGGAGAATGCAGACACCATGCTGCATCAGGACACAACAGTCCGATAGCGTAGCTCAGCCCTGTCAGAGTTCTCCTGTGGACTCCGTGGCTCAGCTGGATGGAGAAGCATGGGCTACACCCCACATTGCCGGATTCGGAGAGAATTTTCATAACTGTGTCAGATTGCTCAGATCCGTGACAAACTGTTCGCTTTAAAGACTTCAGTCTCGATCCACCACTTTTCTTTGTCAAATCACGAAAGGATGAATTTAAATGTCTAAGACGTTCCTGCAATATTTCCACTGAGCGTTGGCGGTGGTAGCGCTCGTCAACAGCTGAGACGCCGCGCCAATCCATCACAGCGCAGATGCCTTGCTCTCCCACGGCTTCACCGATAGCTTCTCCCAGATCTTAATGCTCCGTACAGTTTATCGTTATTAAGCTGCTTCTTTTGTTCTCTGTGGGCAGAAAAAGAACTTGCCAGATTAAATTTCGTCAGGCCGCCGTCTCTACACTCTGAGGGTAGGGCTGTTTTAGCCTCTGGCACCCAAACTTTTATCCTTGTACATTAACAACTTCACTCCTGGCGTCGCACAGACAAGTCCTGCCCATTTCTCTGGATTAGTGCTGGAGATTAAAAGAGTGAATTCGAGACACGGGATCTGGGGCTGCACTGGGTCTTCTTCCTCCACATTGCCAAGTATTACTCTTTCTTAAGAAAACTGCACAAAAGAAGAAAGACACTTGGTCGAATAAAAACCCCCAAAGCCAGTCAATTCAATGTGCAAGATGAGGCAAGATGCTGAGTCAGGTTTCTTTTTAAGGATTATTTCCGTCTTGCCCAATTCTGCACATTAAATTATCCACCTTTTATTTAACTTTTCCTATTTTAAAAAGAGGTTAACCGAGGAACTTATATGCGTATATGCAGGGCCATGTGCACAGACAATAGGCAGTGAAGGCCTGGGGGTGCAAAGCTGGTCCTTTATCTTCTCTCATTTGGTGGCGGGGGGGTTGGGGAGGGAGTTGGGGGAAATGGGGGACACCTGTAATATCCCTAACAATAATAATACATTTTTTAAAATAAAGTATTTTCTTTCATTTCAAATGTGAACTATGGCGGCTAAAAATGGCAAAAGAAAACATTCATTTGTTGCCACCAAAGCCAACCATTTCAATATTTAGGTTTATTTCTTTTCAATATTTTTTACTCTGTTTCTATAGCTAGACTTTATAGATTCCTATGAGCTATTGGTTCTGGGCTTTTGTAGTTAATGTTATAACACAGAATTTCTCATGCTTTTATAAAATCCTTACAAGTATAATAAGTGCAATAATATTCTCATTAACAGAACTTGGTTGGTCATCTGACGATTGACCCTCAACCAATAAGTTTGCAAATAACGCAAAATGAATATTTGTGTGTGTCAAGCTTTTTTTAAAATGTCATTTGTTTTCTTAGAATACATCCCGGGATGTGGAATTGTGGAATAAAAGGTTAGAAATATGTTTTTAAGTCTCTTGCCATATTGTTTTCTAGTAAACTGAAATAAATGGCACTATTACTAGGTGTTTGCATGAAGGCCCTCACCATGATTCCAAAAAGGTATTTTGCTAGTGTGATGGATTAAAATAAGTACCATGATTGTGTCAGGACTTGCATGCTAACCTGTTTCTAAAAGAACTTGTCAATGAGGACAAACACTTCCTAACATTGCTCGCTGGTTAGCTTAGTCCGGGGCACAGATGAAGGACCCTGGGGTGACTTAGGAGACGCCAACCTGACATTTTTTCTATGAAAGCTTTCTTAAGTTTATCTCTAATTTTTTCAGTCTCTGATAGGCTGTTGTTGCTTCCGTTGCAGTTTTAAATTTAAGAATCACGTTCTTTAACTCTGTGACTACACCAACCATACTCATCGTTGTGGGGTGCTTCTAACCACTGTGCTAAGTGATATGTATCGGAGGTCACACAGCCCATGAGGAAGACAGGAGGATTTTCAAACTAGTCTACCCAGCTCAAAATCTCACGCTATGACTTTGGAGATTTGTGTCAATATTAGCATACCTCACATGGTGCTATTTTCATGATAACCTTTTCCAGATTAGAGGTTCTGATTGTTCATTTTATGTGTCAACTTAACTGGGCCACAGGGTACCCAGATATTTTGTTTAACATTGTTCAGGGTGTCTGTGAGGCAATGTCTGGGTGAGAGTAGCATTTGATTGTTTTAATATGTTTTTATTGATTTCAGTGAGGAAGGGAGAGAGGGAGAAAGACATCAATGGTGAGAGAGAATCACTGATTGGCTGCCTCCTGCACACCCCACACTGAGGATCAAGCCCACACCTAGGCCTGTGTCCTGACGGGGAATTGAACCGGGAGCCACGACGGCAAGGCAAGAGCAGCATTTGAATCAGTCACCTGAGGAAAGCAGGTGACCCTTCCCAGGGTGGGGGGCCTCATTTAATCAAATGAAGGCCAGAATAGAACCAAAAAGCTGAGTCAGGGCGAAGTCTTTCTCTACGCCTGTCTTCAAGCTGGGCCATTGGTCCTCACCTGCCTCAGACTTGAACCTGGACAGGAACTTGCACCTGTGTCTTTCCTGGGTCTCCAACATGCCAGCTGAAGACCTGGGGCCTTCTTCTCAGGCCGTGACCACATGAGCCCATTCCTGTATCTATGAATTGGTTCTGTTTCTATTGGTTATATTTCAGACTAATACAGAGGTAATCTGGGATCAATAAGTAGATTTCAGGGAGGCTATCAAGCTCCTAAAATGTTATGCAGGTATCTCTGGGTGTGAAAGTTGTCAGGTGTATTTTTCTTGGTGGGTATCCATAATTTTCATAAGATTCTCAAAAGATCCTACCATTCAATAAATTCTAAGAAACAACAATATAAATTCTGTTTTCTTTTAAACTGAGGACATGAATTTGGTATATCCTACATGTTCCCTTTAGTGCTCAAGGCTATCGAAGACACTGATATTTCAGAGAAATGACAGAGTCCTGTTTTAAATGAGTTATACTCCATGGTTTTTCCCTTTAATCTATGGCCAAAACATCGATGTATACATATCCAGTTTGCGTTTAAATGTAATAGGAATCTAAAAGTGCTCTCAGGGGCCATATTAAGGGGTCCTGTACAGGTTTCCATGGTGCTCGCAGGGTTTCATGTGGATCTGCATGGGAGAAGTATAGCAAGTAGATGAAAGCGGACTACCATTCAGTCCAGGACTTTGAAGGGACTATGGAGGCACTTTTTTGGAGATGTTCCCTCCCTAGCTACATGAATGTGGTAGAGATAAAGGTGCCACACCCTGTGCTTTACGGGGTGCTATCCAACCTGGAAGCTTCTATTGGGGTTCTAACAACATCAGTCACGTCTGGGGGGAGCCCAAGAGCCTGCCTCCCAGAACCCCTCCCTCTGCTCTCCCAAGACATCCTTGACAGGGACATTCCTTTTCTTTCCACTTCCTCCTCAGGCTCATTACTTTCTCGTGGAAGGGGCGTCCTCAGCTCTGTGTGCCTTCTGTTCGACTCACTTGACAGTAAAGGTGGCAGAAATCCTTTCATTCTCCTGAATTAAGATGACACCTCTCCCTGATTACCCACATTGCTGAAGATTTCCCCCGTATTAGCAAACCCTGTCAGTCATTTTAATGAGCATTTGGGAGGAGACAGGATTTCCAGGGCCTAGTCACACACTCTATCCTTAAACCAGCCCCTCTCCTATTGTTATCAAATCACGGATCCCAGATCATACAAATTGCATTTATTCAGTAAGGATTCCACTTCGTGGGAGAGGAGCGTATGCGTTCCCTACAAAGCCCTAGTAGACACCTCCTTTGGAAGCTCATATTTCCGCCACAGAATTTGACCTCTGAGCAGGAAGACTCTACAGCTGGTGTTCTTCACCTTTGTCAAGAGCAGTGGCTGCCTGACTGAGGGTTTGCTCAAGTAATGGAATCTTAACTTCTTTTATGTTATCTTTGGTCCACAGGCTGACGGCTTTATCTTCGTCTGTGTCAGGAATCTAACAACAAAATAGCTCTCGCTAACATAAAGTGACAGGTAAATCATTTAAAAACAATTGCACAAAAAGTTCTTTTCAGTAGTTCATTACCTTTCTTAATAGTCATTCCAAACCCTGTCCACTTTAATGATTCATGAAATCACTCCCTAACAGTACATAAAACATGTACCTTCCAGATTTTCAAATTTCATTGTGGTTATAAAAGTGAAAAAAGAATGTTCCCTTCTCTTCTCTCACCTGGTGAAGAAATAACAGTTCAAGTTTATGATCGTCATAAAATAAATAAAAACAGAAAACCCCATAATAATACAGATTGATTCTTTTGTCATTTCAACAGCAGCAACAGCATCTGAATTCTGGTAGGTTGTCTTACAGCAGAACTATTTGAGAGGACTCAGTCAAAGCAAGGAAAAAAAATAAGGCATTTCCTCACCCTCACAACTGTTTCATGTGACTTTAGAAGTAGATCTTTATTATTGTCTCATTCAAAACATGACTAGAAAATGCATATTGGACTAACAGATACTGAGTAAAATTATTCACAATTCATGTCTAAGATCAGAAGAGGAAGTAATCTAAATGTTTGGTATTTAATAATTTAAACGTTTGGTATTTAAAACTAAAGGTCATTGGTCCAACTAATCCTTATTCTGAGTTTACTGTATTTCAGTTGCTTTCAGTGATTCTATAGAGTTAAAACCAGCATCATTCTCCATTTGTTTCTCAGGGAGATTAAAGAAGAGTTGCAATGACAGACATGTGGATAAATCATTGTAGCAGAACAGAATAAGTAAAATCACAGAAGTATGCGACTTCCATATTAACATTACCCAGAAATGAATAATCAGTTCATTAATTCCATTGGGGAAAACACATGGAAGTGATGATGAGGCAAAGGAAGAAGGTGTATCTGTCGCAGTGGTTAGTTGGTTCGCTTTCCAGGAAAGTGACTAGAATGGAGACAATACTTAGAAGACTTCAAGAAGAGGAGGGTTCGTAGGATGTCACTTGAGGGGAGAGGGCGGGAGTGACAAGCAATCCTGAAAGGAGGTTGACAAGGCCAGGTCATGAAAGCTACGTCAGAAGGAGTCTAGGTGCTGGGAACCATCAATTAGCTTTAGGCAAGGCATTGATTTAGTTACACATGCATTTTACTGTGGAGTGGGGATTGATTAAAGGCCAAAGACCTGAGCCAAAAGGCGGAAGAATCATCAATAGGCCATTGTTATAAGCTAAATGTGAAAAAATGAGACTCTGCAATAAGGTAATAGCTATGCTAATTAAAACAAATGCAATTTAGCAACAAAAAGGCATTATAAACATAAGGGAGAAGCTAAGAAGATTTCTAGGAGTCTAGCTTGAGAAGTTGTGTAAAAAGTCTTACCATCCCATCCACAGATACCAGCACTATAGAGACTCCTGTTTATCCAGAGAAATAAAAAATTACTTAGAAATTACATTATGCAACCTGTGGCACAGCCAGCTGGGTACAGATGTGTTTTGCTTTGTTTTCATTTGTAAATCTGAACTGGTGTGTTTATTTTCCACAAATTTACACTTTGATATTTTATAAGCATCTATTTATGAATCATCATAAACACTTTTTTATCTTTTCTGTGGAAATGTATGACAATGCTTCCTACAGTATTAAAACAGAAATCTAATTTTAACTGCATTGATTCCACTCAACAAACCTTTATTATAAACTTCCCATGTCATAAGAAATAGGCTAGGGCATGGAGATAAAGCGATAATTAAGAGAGAGTCCTTGGCCCCAAAACATCCTATATAATAAAAGGCTAATATGCAAATCAACTGAACAGAGGAATGACTGGTTGCTATGCCGGGCACTGACCACCAGGGGGCAGACACTCAATGCAAGAGATGCCCCCTGGTGGTCAGTACACCCCCACAGGGGGAGTGCCACTGGGCCAGAAGCCAGATTCATGGCTGCTAAGCAGAGCAGCAGTGGCATAGTGGCAGGAGCCTCTCCTGCCTCTGCTGCAGGCAGGCAGTAAGGAGTGAGGGGTCCCAGACCACGAAGAGCCCTGGACTGAGAAAGGGATGTCTGACTGCAGGCATTAGGCCTAATTCGGCAGGTGGACATCCCCTGAGGGGTCCTGGACTACCAGAGGGCACAGGCCAGGCTGAGGGACCCCCCCCCCCAATGCATGAATCTTGTGCACTAGGCCTCTAGTATAGTGATAATTAAGAAACAGTCCTGTCCCTTGCTTTCCTGGGAAAGCAGGAAAACAGATGCAGACTCATTACTGCATCGGGCTAATGGGGAGTCTGATGCCAGCAGGTGGGAAGAACCCTCCCAGATGGCCGTGCATTCTAAGGAGACCACCTCAGGGCACACACCTCATGGCACAGCCAGGATCCCTCAGGAAAGACAGCATGTTGGAATCATGATCAAGAGACTGGACAGCTTCCCCACTACTTGGTTCTGACTTAGCGTGAGGGTCTGAATGGCTCAGAAAGTTGCATCCTCATCTCTGTGTGGCCACAAGGGGCCCCAGTGCCCTGTGACCTCCCCTGGTTCCTGCTCCACTAGGACTCCTCTCCCTTGTCTGCAGCTCTCAGTACATAGGATGTTGAGCGCTTTGCTGCTTCTTTTCCACTACAGGTTACGCTGTACGGGGACCCGGGCTGGATGGCTCCTCTGTCTGATACGAAGACAATTTTGCTCTTTTACATGTTCTCTACTTCAATAAATTCCACAAAATGTAGGAAACATTTTTTGAAGAACATTACTTGTTATACAAAGAGAAAAAAATGAACAATGTTTCTATGAAGCAGCAATTGCCACTTAGAAATCATAACCACTGACGGAAGATAATAAATAGGAAGAAGTAAGTCAAATAAAATGTGCACTGCATACGTTAAAACATTAAACCTCTTATTAAAAAATAAGAATTCTTGAATAAGAGAAAAGTTCATAAATAATAAAATAATATTGGGTCCAGAAATCAAATAAAAATAATAAGACTAGGATATTTGTGATTTAAATGGCGTCATATCCTGCAAAAAAACAATGAATTAGAATACATGAGAGAAAATTGGCAAAACCTTGATAACTGTTGCAAGTAGGCTAGGGGTATGTGCATGGGGTCTTGATTTATAACTTTCTCTATTACTATGTAAACTATGTGTGAAATTCTATTATAAAAAGTAAAATTAAATAGATATAACATTATTATTAGGTAAGCAGACGTATTTATTATATACATGTAATACGTATGTTATATGTAATGTATATAAAGTTGTGAGAAGAAGCAACTGAGCCCATGACAAGTCGAACTTTCCGGAATACTCAAAGTGAATACTTAATTTTAAATTAACATTATTTACACTAATGAAGTCACAAAATTAGCCATTCCACACAAGACTTTACTGCAGCAAGAAGCCCGGAGGTGCCTGGGAAGAAGTAACTAATAAATGTCTATGCACAGAAGCGGGAACAGACTGCTGGTCCAATCACCAAATGAATGGGTCGGTAAACCCAAGAGCTGGCCCTTTACAAAGTAGAAAATCCTCTGGAATAAGCCTCAAAAAAAAAAAACAGCATTTTAAGCAATTCCGATATTTTTAAAATTAATTATACCCCACATTTGCATTTCGTATATTTGGATATTAATGGCACGAGGGGAAAAAATAATGATCTCCTGAAACAGCAGTGATCGCTGAGCCTATGGCAGCGTCCTTTCATCAGGCTGCTATTATCTCCTCGCCTTTCATCTCTCCCAACACACGCGAGCCGCGTTCATCAGTCTGCTCACAGAGCTCCTAAAAGTGCTTCATTATCTGTTCTATGAATAGTCGCCAGGCTTTCTGAGTCAGGCGTTGGTTGCACAGGATGATGAATATGTAAATATGTTGTTTTCTCCCCGTGGAAACCAAGTTGGAAATCACGAAAGTGGGAGATGGGGAGCTGACCATCTTGGTCTGTCGTGTCCAAGAATTTCTGGTTCTCACCGGAGCTATCTAGCTGCTCCATTGTCAATACGATATTTCCCACGAAAGCAACCCTTTCACCCCTTCCCTTTAAAACCGCACAGGAGGAGCTCGGGGAAACTCAGAGGTAATTACACTCTCAGGTCCTGGACACATGAGGCACAGCCTACCTCATAGGGCCACCTGGGACAGATGGGACCAAGAGCCCTTAGTACTTTGATTAAACTTGGTTTAAATCCTCGTTGTAGAAAGCATATCCCTTTCTCAGGGGCCTAGCCTTTCCCCTGAGGCAACAGAACACAGTGGGGACCTGAGCAAGGCTCACATGGCCGGGGCCTCTGACAGGCTACATATCACATCTTGACCTAAGTTACGTTTCAGCTCCTGAGCTCTAAGGCTGACCCCCTGGCTACTTTCCTGTGAGCTTAGACAGCGGCCCACCAGAAATGACCTCAGAGCTGTCCTCAAGTCCTGAAGAAACGATGTCTTACCCTCACCTCACCTCTGACCAATCAGCTCCCCGCACAACCCAAACCTCTAGCCCACGGTGACTTGTGACCTTTCTCTATATAATCCATTACCTATACGTCTTTGGGGAGTTGGGCTTGTGGAGCACTAGCTCCCCAATTCATATTGGTCAATTCAATACCAAATTATTTATTTTCTAGAAGACAGGTGTGGGGAGAAGGTTAAGGTCATGACCTTTACTGGATTTTTGCAGGAAAAGCAAGGCAGGTTGAACAGCCTAGGACTGGCTGACTGAATCACTGCAGTGGGCTCGGAGCTGCAACCATGGTCTCGAGTCAGCCCACACCCGGCCCTGGGATACTGCTGGCAGGGGGATGAGGCCTCTGGCATGAAGAGGCCAGACAGAGGGGGCTGAACCCTCTGCCATCTCTAAGAATTGGCTGCAATTGCATCTCAGGGAGAGGCAATCCTTCTCCAGCCAGAAAGATTATTTTAAAACTAGAGGCCCAGTGCACAAAATTTGTGCATGGGTAGGATCCTTAGTGGCTGCCAGCTGCTGGCTGCCAGCCAGGGCCTTCCTTGGTTCCACGCTGTGGTCAGCGCATACCATAATGAGCTGTTGAATTCCTGGTCGGTCAAACTCCTGAGGGGACACTTTGCATATTAGGCTTTGAAATAGAGAGATATCAAAACATCATAATATACCAAAAAAAAAATGAAAATGCTTACAATACAAAGAACTGCCTGAATTGCCCAGCTCCTTCCTTATCTGCTAGAGTTAGGAGTTTGGACTTCAGAGTGAGCAGAACCTCCAAAAACTACCTTTTAAGGAAGTTTGCTGTTAAAGCAGCTTATTTTTCTTTGCTAAAAAGTCTCAATGACACAACATATTCTAAAAATACAAGAGGGGAATCTTATTCCTGGATGTTCATATCCTCTTTTCCCCGTTAAGTTGTTATTTGTGGTTATCATGCAGTAAAATAACCATTAACATAAACGCGTGTCAGGTTGATTCTGGAGTTGCTTTGATATAATTAGACAATCACCCGCAAGTGTTTCCTTCATTTTCCCACCTGCTTTTATATTTCTGCCGTTAGGGCTACAGGTGTCTGCGTGGTGGGATGGGGACCAGGAATAGCAGGAAGCAGGGCTGAGAAGAGTGGAAGAAAGCAGTCAGCAGAGCATGTGGGGTGTGGAAGTTGAAATAAATTCCATAATCTAGTTAGTTAAGTGGAAACGTTTGAGGCTGACATTCCTGAAGAGGGTGGCTGGGGTGGGAGAGTCGTGCCAGCCCCCAAGGCCTGGGCACTGGTGGGCCATGGCAGCTCTGACCCTCCATTTCTTCTTCTGTAAAGTGCATTTGTCAAAATGATTCAAAAAGTAGCTCCCAATATTATAACTCTACCACTTTAATGCTATTAATATTGAAAAAAGGTAGGTGATAATGTCCTCTCAGCACACCACCTAAACAGGACATGATTTAATAGTAAACTGTTGTCAGTTTTTGACTGCATGGTATAATTTTTTTAAATGCATTTTGTTCCAAGCTTTCATAGATGTCAATGGTTTGTTTTTAATTATTCTTCTCTCACATGGTATTACTAGGAATACTTTATTCCTGGACTTTTTCAGCATCTGTCTGTGACCTTGTTCCAAAATATCACAGCATCAGCACATAGATGCAAGTCTCCTGTACACAGAAAGCTAAAAACTAATCACACAATTCATGCTGAAAGAACAAAAAGGAAAACAAATTTGTACGTTTAAAGTTCTATCACCTTTTCTTAATAAACGAGAGGCCTGGTGCACAAAATCATGCGAGGGGCTCGGCCCCCGTTGCCGCCACCATTGTGGCCTGGGGCCTCTGCCACCGGGGCTTCGTCCAGAAGGACGTCTGGTCTGATTAGCATATCACGCCTTTATTATTATAGATAGAAAGTATTAAATAAATTGATTTTTGAAACATAAATGACCCTTTTGCTGGCTTACTTTTAACCTTCTAGCATATTGTTGTTAACCATAGAGTTGACTGTAAAATGTTACTGAAATGCATTGTCAGAAGGTCAAAGTCCAACTGTAACAGTAACCCACCCCACCATTCTTTCAACATTGTTCCTATAAATGTGGGCTCTAACTAATGTATAGCTTGTAGAGAAAGAGCATGTTTGTATGAGAATCCTAGTAACTGCCCTAACCGGTTTGGCTCAGTGGATAGAGCGTCGGCCTGCGGTCTCAAGGGTCCCAGGTTCGATTCCGGTCAAGGGCATGTACCTTGGTTGTGGGCACATCCCCAGTGGGGAGTGTGCAGGAGGCAGCTGATTGATGCTTCTCTCTCATCGATGTTTCTGACTCTCTATCCCTCTCCCTTCCTCTCTGTAAAAAATCAATAAAATATATTTAAAAACAAAAGAATCCTAGTAACTAACTTCAGAAGACACAGACTCCAACCTTCAGTCGTCCCAGCTCCAGGAGAACTGCTGACCTTCAACTGCAAAACTGGGATGATGCACGCCAGACCACCCACCACTTGGCCCTGGTCTGCATGTGGAGAACTTTTCAACGCCCTCCCCTTGATCTCTTTCTTCTGTTTTCCTTTTCCCTCCTTATAAAAACCTCTGCCTGCACTGAGATATTGAGATGGGCTTTGGACAAGAGTCTCCCATCTTCTCAGGTTGCCAACACTTGAATAAACCTCTTTCCTTTTTCACCAGCACCTGACTTATGTGTTTGGTTTTCACGGTGACAATTAGACGAACCTGGGTTTTAGTTACACAACTGTGTCCACTTTGTCACCTCCACCCCAAGTAAATTTGTGGGGAAGCACGGGACTTGGTTGGAATGCTTGTAAGGAGGATTCTCTGAAAGGTCCTGGGCCTCTGGGGGGGACCTTGCCAAAGGCTGCAGCCCCTACCTTGACTATTCCAAACAAATCTGAGTCCCCATATGTTTTATTGGAATCTCTATGTTTGGTCTTTAGACCCAACCTTGTGGAAGCATATGCTTTCTCAAAGATGCATACCCTGCTGATTGTACCTAATAGTAAATTTTAGTTCAAGCTGTTGTTCCAATAAAAGCCTAAGGAGGCAGATGAATGGGGCTACTTGGTGGCAATAGCCAAGTAGTCCCTTAGCCTCTCTTTCACAGAAACAATGTCAGAATAATCATTCATCCATCATTCAGGATCTGCTGGCCAGACCCAGCATAAATTGAGCATTTTGGTGTGGTTCCATCTTTCTATGTACATTGGGTCATGCTGCTAATATTATAAAAGACCATTCTTTCCTTTCTCATTGACATATTGCAAAGTGTCTGGAGGAAACTGGGCTGAGTATTCACCAAGTTGCCATTGCAGTCATGCCCAATAGATAAGAACCCACCTGCCTTTGATGCGCCTTCTTCCATCCTTAGGGAAATCTAAATCCACAAGGATCCAAACTCATTGAGGATTTTAGTGGAAAATGGGTAAGTTCTTCTCAAACACCTGCAACCCCTACATACCCACAGAGCACAGGCTCTCCACGGTGTTTTTTTAATCATTTTTATTGATTTCAGAGAGGAAAGGAGAGAGAGGGGAAGAGAGAAACATCAATGATGAGAGAGAATCATTGATTGGAGAGTGGGTGCAAGGTTCAGGGTGGGTGCGAGGTGGAGGGTGGGTGTGAGGTGGAAGGTGGGTGCAAGGTTCAGTAGTATGAAGGCCTCCTGCACGCCCCACACTGAGTACCAAGCCTGCAACCAGAGCATGTGCCCTGATCGATAATGGAACGTGTCGTGCTGGCTCATAGGTTGACACTCGTCCACTGAACCACCCTGGCCGGGCCTCTCCACAGTTTAAATGCTTCAGTCAGGCACCTCTGGAGAAACACCAGCTTCTCTGCAAAGCTGACTGATGCTCATCAGGGCACTCTGACCTACAGCTACAGGCTGGTGTGATTGCCTATTTTGAAGCAAATTCCTGGGACTTTTAGTTTTCTTTTTGTTGTCATCACCCTGGGCCGCAGCCCATAAGCCTTCATGAAGCGCCTACTGGCAGAGACGGCTGGGTGGATTTTCAATGCGGCTGTCTTGAGTTTTCCACATTGATGGATAAGCATCACCCCACAGAGTAGAAGAACGGGGGGACAGTAGTGTAGGCTTCTACACTTACACAAGCTTTACGGGAAATAACTGCTGCCAGTGAGAATATTTCTATCACAACAAACTCGATTTCTACTTCAAATATATAATTATATCAGGCGTGAGAATAACTGGAAAACAATGCTGCTAAATGCTGGCTTTCAGTCACCACTTGCCTCCGTCATGCCGAATGCAGTGATTAGCAATAGCACTATTGATTATTAAATGTCAGAATGACTAACTACACTGGTGAAGTCATGGAGACAAATAGCATACAAGGTTGATTATTGTGACAAGTTTGGCCAAAGTCCTGAGTCAAAAATCCAAAAGGCTCTAAAAATGTAAAAGGAAATATCTATGACTAGATCCATCATAATCATAATTAATCATGGTATTGACCTTGTTCAAAACACAAGTACCATGATAATATGGTGGGCATAACATGCAATTTATCATTCCAAAAGCAGTCTCTATGGGCCTACTATGTGCTCACAGTGAGCCTACTATGTGCTCACAGTAGTCGAATGCTAAAAACACTTAGGCCAACCAAATACAGAGGACGTCTTGCCATCCAGTTGGGAAATGAGGTAAAGAAGGAATAAATATGTCAACAATGACCAGAGATGATGGCGGCTGTGAATGAGATAAAATGAGCTGTGACAGTGCATTGGTTTGGGAGGGGATCCTAGGGAGAACTTAGTGATGGAGCTCTTCTCAGGCAGAGATTTCCCATGTGCAATCATGCTGAGCAAGAACTTGGCTTGTAGGATGGTTTGAAAAAGGCAGCTGGGCTAGAGCTTCCTAGTGTGAGTGTGAGGGAAACAGGGAAGCTGGTCAGCTACTGAGTCCTAAGGGGCCTTGTTTACGCGTCCTAATGGATTTCACAAGTAATAGAAAGCAACTCGTTCAACCTGAAGGAGCAATGAACTTGCACTTAAGCATTAAAACAATTCCCCTGACAGCTGATGGAAGTCACATGATGTGCCGAAGGGTCCAGGGACAGGCTGGGGTGGGGAGGAAATAGTCGGGAGAGAGGACAGACCAGCACCAATGGGAGATGCCGGTGTTCAAATGAGGGTCGTGATGCTGAAAACTAACCAAGGGGACAGGTTTAATGTTAGTGTCTGGGGTGATGATTTTAAGATTTAAATCATTTAAATATTCTCTTCTCCCCCAGCCCCACCCCTGCCCATTATAAGTGTCCAATCCTTTCTGGGTTCCTCACCTCAAAGGCATCCTTAATACTCTGTTAGTTTCTCTTTTTTTTTTTTTTTTTTTCCAGAAGCTGAAGCCCAATAAGACCATGGTATCTCATAAAAATGTCTACTTCTTTAAAGGGTCATCCCTACAACATAGATGTTATCTTGATTCTTCTACTATAATAAAAGCCCTCCCTTGACCTCTACCCCCACCACCCTCCAGCTTTCACATCAGTTAAGTCTCTATTGACGACAAAACTTTGTAAAGGTCCGCCTGTAGTTGCCAGGTCTTCTTCCCCACCTGTTATTCTTGGCTCACCTCTCCCTAATCAGGATTCCGTCTCCTTCTTCCCACTCAGGTCTATTTATAATCTGGGTCCAACCAAGACATGAAAATTACAACACAATTTTAACGAGGGAAGTTTAATGTAAGATAAGCTACATTTTAGGAAACAGGACAGGAGAGGAACTGTGGAGACGGAAAGAGAGCTGCCTGGGGCGCCCTCCAGCTGTGGGAGAGAACTCAGAGACAGACCCACTGAGAAGGGTATTGGACCTCAGAGGAGGAAGTGGGGCTGCACCCATCTGGATGGTACAGAGTTTCCTGGGTTTCCATGGTCGCTGGACCTGCCCCAGTCTGTGGGGCAAAGTGGAGCGCGCCAGGAGCAGCAACCTGTGCGGACCCATCCTGGCCACACAGGTAGGCCCACGTCTAGAACCGCAGGAAACAAAACTGCCCCCAAATGCTGGAGAGAGCTGTATCCTGCGTGCTCTTAGCCCTGGGGAGGCCTCAGTAACAAGAAAAAGCTGGCTCCCCAGCAGCCTCACCGACCAGCCTTGAGAGCCAGAGAGGAAAACCCCTTCTCTCCGCCGTGTCTACCCCCCCCACCACCCTCTCCTGACGTCGGGCGGCTGGCAAAGAGGAACTCTTGAAGAGGCATCTCCATTCTCACAGATGAGCAATGAAGGATGAATTTGGAGCTGAACCGATAAGTGGGTAGATAGATGGACAACTGGCAAAGCACAGCCTCTGCCCCTGCCCCTGCGCCACCAGCCTCATCTGCCAGGACACCCATCAAACACTTCCTGGGTGCACCTGACCTCTGATCAGTGAGAACAACTGTTCTCAACGACAGGAGGAGGACCCCCGGCCACTCATCCCTCCCAGGTGTGAGTGAGTGTGCTGCTCACATCCTGCCCTCAGCGAGGCCTCAGGAGCATGGACTGGGCTGAAGCTATGCAAGCAAGAGGACGCACAGATCAATGCACCCTGCCTGGGACCTCAGGCCACCGAGCCAATAGCTCATCTTCTGCCATTTCAGAATGGATCCCCTCATGGGCCACAGTAACCCGAGACTTGGTGCCCTCTGACCTAACGGTAAGTCATTCTCTCTATAGGATAGCAAGCGTAGGTGTAGGGTTGGTAGTAGTATGAAGGCTACTGCAAAATCTTTTGAAATCAATAACACTACGCAGTTCATACCACATTGCCACGTGTCTTGGGGCTCATTCCTACATATTTCCTTATGCAAGGAAAACCAGTCCTACACTTTCTGAAAAGTCAAGGAGACATGCACATAACTGAGTGCCATTGCTATCCGGGCGCATAAGATTTGTTGGAATAGAAATGTGCCCTGAATATTCACAGAAGTTGTTATTCTTGGATCTTCAGCAACGTTAAATATGTAATATAATTGCACCTCTATCTCCACTCCTAATATTTCTCCCTGCTTCGTTTCTAAATCATCAATTTTTCTGCATTTTCCTCTCCAGTTATTTAAGTAGTACAGTAAGCTTGTTTTCAGCTGGTTTAATTAAAATATTATCTATGAGCACTTTCAAGCCAGATTGTCATCATCAGAGCAAGAGTTGGGGCAGTTTTGGAGAAAACTCAGTGCCAAGTCCAATTACTAAGATGGATGTTTTCATTTTACTCTTTTTCTTCAACTAACCTTAAAATATGCAGGTGAGCGTTCTCTATAGAGGGCCACATGGTATAATCCATGAAAATGAAAATGCTCACTGAGACAGAGGAAACGGAGGAAGAGATGAAGGAGGAGATGAAGATGGAGATAAAGGAGATGGAGATGGAGGAGACGGAGGAGACAGGGCAGGAGATGGAGAAGGAGATGGAGATGCAGATGTAGATGGAGATGGAGACGGAGATGGAGATGGAGGAGACAGAGGAGATGGGGAGGAGATGGAGATGGAGGAGACAGAGGAGATGGAGATGGAGGAAGAGATGGAGATGGAGGAGACAGAGGAGATGGGGAGGAGATGGAGATGGAGGAGACA
>PVJC01003306.1:0-71002 GCA_004026665.1 Murina feae
AGGAAGTAAACACCCAGAGAGGGAAAGGGGCTTGCCGGTGGTCACACAGCCAGTCAGGCCCGGCTGGAGTCCCCACCTGGGCAGGCTCCCTCCATGTGAGCCTCCTTGAGCGGGACTTTCAACACCAAGGAGCACTTGCCTTCAGGGTACAGAGTACAGATGTGATGGGGCATGGTCCTGTTCCTCAGAGGACAGGCCTCTTCCAGAAAGCTCCAAGGTGGAGTGCTGGCAGGGCCATTGTGAAGATCACATGAGAAGTCATGGAGGAAGCCACAGGAAGGCAGAAGTGGGAGAGACTCCCACAAAAGCTGCAGGCGAGGGAGAGAGGAGGCCGCTGCTGCCTTACTTGCTGGCTTCCCCATCTGAGCACCTACCCTCGGTGGTCTTGGGTTCAGGTGCACACCTCTCACACAGGAAGCCCCACAAGCCCTCCTGGCACTACCTTGCATAGGCATGCCATCAGTGAGTGTCCACACAATACCCGGGAGTGCTCTGCCCTCCACCGTGTGACAGCTCAACTAAAAGAGAAGCAGCAACCTGGGTGGGTCCAAGCCAGTCTGTCCGAACCAGCCTCCACACAGGAATTATGTCTCTTATAATAGCCCTCTGAGCTTCCAAAGGTCTCAGCAAGGGACATGCCCCATTACAAAAAGCAGCACTTTGAGGGGAGCCCAAAGCCATGGCCTCCCACCAGTATCCCTGGTTCACCTCCAGTCTTCCCAATCCAAATGAGTCTGTCATTTTTTATAAGCAATGTCACCTGATAACACAGCCAGCATTCCACCTTTACCAGATGTCCATGGGAAAGTGGAAGGAAGTTCACCCAAGGTTCCCCTAGAGGTTAAAGAGTTCTGTTACTCCTTCACTCACACTCATGGCCACCCAACGGCACAGGCCTACCTACCCCATGTCCGGGGCATGCCTCCATGTCTGGGCTGCCCGCCCTGCTGCCGGGCCCAGGGTCTTCCCCTACCCCGGCCTCCACCCAGCTCCCGCACTCTCGACTTGGCAGGTGAGAAGATGTTCGAGATCGACAGCGGGAGGAACGCCCCCCTGCACTCACCGCCCTCGGAGCACTACACCATCATCTTCAACACCTTCGTCATGATGCAGCTCTTCAATGAGATCAACGCCCGCAAGATCCACGGGGAGCGCAACGTCTTTGACGGCATCTTCCGGAACCCCATCTTCTGCACCATCGTGCTGGGCACCTTTGCCATTCAGGTAGCCAGGCCACCATTTAACCTGGGCCAGCGGGGCAGTGGGCAGCTGGAGCCCCCTGCAGTGTCCTGAGAGCCCAGGCCTCCGACCTGGCCCCTGAGGCCCATCTCTGTCTGTCTCTGTCTCTGCTCCCTTTGACCTCCAGATAGTGATCGTGCAGTTTGGGGGAAAGCCATTCAGCTGCTCTCCTCTGCAGCTGGACCAGTGGATGTGGTGCATATTCATCGGGTTAGGAGAGCTCGTCTGGGGCCAGGTAAGTTCTGAGCGGATTACAGAAAGTGCCTCTTAGCGGGAGAAGGGGTCCCAGTTCTGCCAGGGACTTGCTGTGTGGCCCGGGACAAGGCCCTCCCTGCCACTGGGCACCTGAGCAATGGAAGTTGGCCCAAGTCCCAACTGCTTTTCATTTGCGTGCCATTGCTGTGATTTTTGCCATATATCTCTGATCATGTTATTTACTTAATAGTTTCTTTTAATTGTATCGGGCTTTTTTTTTCATTGAAATTTATTTCAAAAGACAACTTTATATTACTAACATGAGCGGGAAACCAATAGCACTTGTCATAAGTAGAAGCTAACAAGAAAAATAATGTGATGAGAACAATGGTGTTAAACTCTAACTGGATGCCATGGCCCACCGAGGCCCAGAGCCTACAGGCAGCTAGTTGAACATGTAACGGTAATTGGGTCAGAGAAGCGGGAGACTGGGAGAGCAAGAAGGGGGTGGCAGGGAGGGAAGGAGCTGACTGAGGGACAGCCCCCATTGCCCTGACCTTGCCACATCCCCTACAGGTCATCGCCACCATCCCAACCAGCAGGCTCAAGTTCCTCAAGGAGGCGGGCAGGCTCACGCAGAAGGAGGAGATCCCGGAGGAGGAGCTCAACGAGGATGTGGAGGAGATAGACCACGCCGAGCGAGAGCTGAGGCGGGGCCAGATCCTATGGTTCCGAGGCCTGAATCGGATCCAAACCCAGGTACAGGAGGTTCCCAGGGCTGGGCCCATGCCGGCCGGGCAGGCAGGTGATGGAGTGAACATGCTCCATCCACCTCCCAGGGCCCCAGAGGTCAGGGTCCTGCTCTCACCAACTCACCCGCTTTTTTGTACAGCCACATTCCTCGCGCACACCCTTGAATGGCTGCTGAAGAAACAGTGGCCTCCTCAGGAACGTTCCACATCACCTTCTCAGCCAGCAAGGGATGAGACTCGAGTGTCGGGAGTTACCCTGAGCAGGGGAGGGGTTGACCCAAGAGCTCAGGGGACTGAGGGACTCCAGTCAGGGCTGCTGGGGGGACTGGGATCAGAGCTGCAGGGCAGCTACCAGGAGGGACAGCCCAAGGCTGGAGACTGATCCCCGGGAGGCCGAGATGGCAGCTTCAGGCCAGGGTTGGCCCCAGATTCCCTCCGGGGCCAGGGGCCTGTGAGCTCCAGGACTTACGCACATTCACACATCGTCGTGCTCCATAGTGGGCTTCTGAGCTCTCAGGCAGCTCTGGGGAGCAAAGCTTGGTTTTCCCTCACAGACACTCACATGCACACCAAAGACACCTGCACAGCTCATGTGTTTCTTCCCCAGCACAGGGACTGCATGGCTGCCACATGCCAGGTGCTACAGTGTGCAGCCCTCCCCCTCCCGCCCCCCCCCACACACACACACATGCCACAGCTTCTCACAGGAGCCCGCCCCTCTGCCTGGGTTGGGGTTATAGTTCACATCATGCTTTCACAGCCTATGTAACTAAGAGAGGGTTGGTCTCTTACCCAGACCACCTGGAAGAGCTGCTGCATCTGGCAAGTCCATGGCCCCCGCCCCATCCCACATCCCACCATCCCACCTGGTGGCCTAGCACTTCATTTAATAAACATAACAGGTCACCTGGGCTGCCTCACATCCACAGGGCACTGTCCCAAACATCATCTCACTGGCCTTCACAGCCCCTGAGAGGTAGGTAGGCCTCCTCCAGTTTTAGAGGGGACTGGGGTTCAGGAGGCTACACTTCCTGAGAGCTGGGGTGGGGGACACAGGCAGGTTTCAGACCCAGAGCCACCTGATGGATGCAGCCTGAGCTCCTCCCCAGCAAGAACCCGGCAGCCGACCTGCCGGGCCACTCTCAGTGCACATGGCCCTGGTGCTGTTACCGACCCGCCCAGGCCTTTCAGAGGGCTCCAGGCTGCAGGACACTGGGACCACAGTTCCTTGAATGGACACAGGGCCTGCCCAGCTTGGCTCTTAAGGAACACTAACATGAACCAAGTGCTTGGCCACTCACAGAATACCCTGCCAGGTAGGCGGCATTGCCCCTTCAGAAGGATAAGAAACTACGCTCAGAGAGGTGACCTCCCCGAAGTCACCTAGTTCATAAATGTCATAGTTGAGATTTGGGCCAAAGTCTGTCCATCCAGAGCCCCCACCATACCACTCAGGCTCCACCCCTGGCCCCAAGTAGCACTAAGCACCTCTCTTGCTTCCAAACACCATGTTTAATCACCCCCAGCCCAGCCCAGCCCACTGGCCCCTGAGCCCCTGGAGCAGAGCAAAAGCCGGGCCCTGGGGTCCTCCCTGGGACCCTGGGCCTGCAGATGGGCCGGAACTGAGTAGACATCTTTCAGAGCCTTGGAGTGTGTCTGGTACTTTTTGTTTTTTATTTCAGTGACGTCGTCATTGTTGCCGTGGCTGCGGCTGTTCTCGTGGCATTGCGCCTGTCAGTCGTGTAGCTGTTGTGTTCGTTCTTATCGCAACTTGTCTCGTTCTCTCCTCCGTTGCAGATTGAAGTAGTCAATACTTTCAAGAGCGGGGCCTCCTTTCAGGGGGCCCTGCGGAGACAGTCCTCCGTCACCAGCCAGAGCCAGGACGTAGCCAATCTCTCTAGCCCTAGTCACGTGTCGTTGTCCAATGCTCTTTCCTCTCCGACCAGCCTTCCTCCTGCTGCAGCTGGGCGTGAGTGTGAATCCTTACCGCCTCGGGCACCACTGACACTAGCGCCGGGCGGGCAGGCGGGCAGGGGCCGGGGCACCAAGGACATGGGGGGCAGCTAGTCATGGTTAGGCCCAGTGGGCTGTGGGGCCACAGTTGGTCAGAAGACCATAGCCAATAATGGGGGGCAGTCTCTTGGTGGGCCAGAGTCAGGGGTTACAACCAATCAGTCAAAGGGTCATGAGGGTCACAAGTGGTCAAAAAGTCTGGATCAGTCAAAGGGTTATCATCAGCCAGGAAGGTTTCAGTAATTAAATGTCCCACTGCACCACAAGGTCGCAGCAGCCAAGGGGGAGCAGTCAGCCAGGGGACACAAGGTGTCCCCATTAGTCTAGGGTCATATCAATGACAAAAAGCCTGGCTCCCATGGACAAGGGTGAGAGTTGGCCAGGAAATCACAGTCTCCAAAGAGTTACCGTGGGTCAAGGCCCTCAGGCGTTGCAGTCAGTCACAGTGGGGTCCAGCCAAGGGAGCGATCACTATAGGTCAGAGGTCATAGTCCATCTGGGTTCCCAGGAGATCCCAGCCCAGTGGTTTGGAACCCCCTGCCCTCTCTCCTTGCATACCTAAAAGCATCAGCTGCCTTATACCACTTTCCCTGCATGCTGAAGGTCTGTTGCCTTCCTAGAAGGGACAAGGCCACTTACCCATTCAGCTAGACCTCAAATAGAAAACAGTGGGCCAAGCTTCAGGTCTCGTGTGGTGCTAGAGGCCCTGAGGGATCTGGTCTAGCCCTCAGCCTCCTGCCTTCCTTACCTGAGAGACGGCCTGGGACTCTAACCCCCTCCATCCTTCCCTCCTGCCGAGCTCGTCACCTCACGCCATCACTCTTTACCTGGGTCTCTCGTCTCTGGCCTTGTCTAGATCTTTGTGAACCCCTATGTCCTCAGGTCCCAGAGCAAATATGAAGTCTCAATTTACCACCTTCCTCCCTTTCCTTGTCTCCAAACTGCAAGGGAGCCTGTTCTGGTCTTCTCAGATGGCCACGATGGTTCCCTCAGCCAGCCCTTGGGCTTCTTTGAGAAGGCATAGACTCAGACCGCATCTTTTAACACTTTATGAGGTGCCTCTACCCCCATCCAAACACAGAGCACCCATAACACACATCCCCAGCCACTGCACAGGAGAGGACCTGTGTGCTAGGTGGGAACCATGCCATCTGAGCCCTCTGGCAGGGGGCATGAGCCACAGAGAGGCTGTTGATGGCATACGCTCATGTCCCATGACCTTTCAGTGGATGCAGCCCCGCCAGGTGTGCAGGATGACAGGAAGGATGCAGAAACAGTGAGAAAGCCCCTCCTTGTGCGTTCATTCATTAGCACAGACCACAGTAATGAGGAGGCCAGACTAGCCAAGGTGAAGCGCAGACCTATTTGAGCAGATGGTGTCCAAAGTATTCCCGTGAGGTATCACTAAGAAATCACTGCCAGGCTTTCTCAGGGCAGGAAACCAGAACCAGTGATGAGGTCCCATCCTCTCCCCTTCGCATTAGAGAGCACCCGCTATCCCGAGTCATGAGAGGCTCTCATCCAACTGACCTACTTCTGCTTAGCTCTGACCTTGCTCCATGACCAGAAGTATTCTGGCCTAGAGAGCCACTTGAGGAAGACTCCATTCCTTTCGTTTCTGCCATCCTCCCCGTGACGCCTGCATCCCTCCAGCTGGGTCTGACCTCCAGAAGCCTAGCTTCTGAGTGCACACTTAGTTCTTTGTCCCATCTTGGTCCAGCCTCCTTCTTGATGTGTGGCACTTTGCACCGGCCACAAGAGAGCCTCTCTGGCATTCCTGCCTCGCAGTCTTTGAAAGTCTTTCCTTGGTCTATCCTCCCTCCTCCCAGCTTTCACAGTCTAAAAGAAAGAGCTCAGTCATCTCAAACCTTAGCAATTGAATTCTCATCTTCTGTCATTTATAAAGCCATTCAATAAGGCTGGTCTTGGGACAGTCAGTTCTTAACAACTCTCCTTCAGAGGCATGCCCTTTTCTGCCCACCTTCCACTTATTTCCTATCTCTAAGCCAATTTTCTTCCAGGCCAGATTGATCCCCTTTATCCCAGGGTGACCTCAACTTTGGAACGGCCTTTGAAAAGGAACCTGTGTCCTACCCAGTTTGGCTCAGTGATTAGAGCATCAGCCTGTGGACCAAAGGGTCCCAGGTTCAATTCTGGTCAAGTGCACTTACCTTAGTTGCAGGCTCTTCCCCTCCCAGACCCTGGTCCAGGCTCCTGTAGGAGGCAACCCATCGATGTATTTCTCTCACATTGATATTTCTCTCTGTCTTTCCCTCTCTCTCCCACTCTCTCTAAAAAAAAGGAGCCTTTAAGGCTTGACCCTTCATTCTCTCAGAGACCTCAAAGGGGTTGTCAGGCCAGCTCCCTCCCGCCGCCACCATCTTGCCTCTCCCCCAGGAATCATGCCTCCTTAGGAATCTTGTATTCCTACCCTCTATTGTAGAATCCAGCCTGTAATTCTGGGTCCATTCTTGGGTCCTTTCTTGGACATATGGTCTCAAGAAGAGCCTGTCTGTCCCCCTGCCCAAGGGTACTGGTTCCAAAGGGATCGTAACCTCTGTGGTTTCAGTGCACACACTTTGGTCAACACAGTCACAATGCAAACTCTAAATAATTATCCCCTAGTTCCTCTTTTTGCTGAAATAGTTTCTATAACAATGTCACATCCTTTGGTCTCTGAGGGCCCCCTAGACACCAAGCAGGGCCCCTTCAGAAGTCAAAGGTTTTCTTCCCATGGGGAGGCGTGCAGCAGATGGCCAGGAGTAGGATTGGGTGAGATGAATCAGTGGCTGCTTACCGCCTCCTCTCAGCAGGGTCTTCTTCCTGGGGGTTCTCCAGCAGAGGAGGGTGGCCATGTGCATGCTGTGTGGAAAATGCTGGGGTCTGTGTGCTCTGACAGGAGCCAAACCACTGTGCTCTGGGTTATCAAGAGTTGGCTACAAAGGCCAGGGGCAGGTCACTCTATACTTGGATTGACTTCTGACTCATGACATTGAGGTGAGGAACCTACTCCCCTCACAACACACATCCCTCCCCCAGCACCACTGTGAGATGGAGGGCCCCAGGCAGACAAATGCATGTGGTGACAGGACAGTCCGATCCGACTGGCATCTGGAATGTTCAGGAAGGAACTCTGGCCTAGTCGCTTGCTTTCTTCTCCTGACTTACTCACAAACGAGTTTGCTTTTACCCCCAGAAATTTAATAACACACCCTCCTGACTTATCCTTAAGCCTCACTCAACATCTTCCCAAGCAGCTGCCCATATCCTTCACTTCACATCTGCCTCCAACTGAAATAGGAGGAGGGAGGACCTGCCAATACATCCATTTACCTTTAAAAGACACTGAGGCTCAGAGAAGTGGGCCAACTTGCCCAAGACCACATAGCAAGTGAGTGGCAAGAGGTTTGAGTGCAAAGTCCCTCCTTTTTCCTACTACCTCATAGCACTTCCCAGACCAGCCCACAGACCCGGAGCCCAGAGGTTGAATTTTCTTTCTGGAACCAGTATCCACACCCACAGCCTCATCCAGCAAAAAGAGCGGATCCTTGGGGTCCAGAGTCCAGGGGAGTTGTTTCTCTGTTTGACTCTCCCCAGCCTGGCAGGGATGGGAAAAGGGTGCCTTCCCACTGGTGATCAAGGACAAACCAGCATCCAGCTCTTTCATCCAAGGCCAAGTTGCACGACCCCTCTGCCTCATTCCCCTCAAACCCCTAACCCATCTCAAGCCACCTTTGTACGCAGCACGTTTGTAGCAGGCTCCGAGCTCATCAGTGAAAGTCCTGCTTCTTCAGTCCAGCCAGGCCACAAACCTCAGACGCCTACCTTAACCAGCCACTCTCTCTGAACGCTGCCCCTGCTAGACAGGGCCTCTCCTGCTCCCACTTTCCCTGCCAGACTCTAGGTCCTGAGGACAAGGAATGTGCATCTCTTAGGGGGAGGGATGTAGGAAAGGAAAGAAAGCTGGACCTCTCATTAGCATGTTGGTAACTAGTTTAGTGCAGTCTTGGGTTGAGGAGAAAATGGCTTGCTTCTGGGACGGGGAGGGGGGACCCTAGACCTCTCTGCTTTCTGAATATTCCATGTGTTTGTTTCCCTAGAGGGCTAGAGAACCCTGGACACAGAGTTCAGCAAGAGAGAGTGAAATTAAAAGAGGTTGTGAGTCTTTAACCTTGAGCCTGAAATGAATGTGAATAAATCCCAGACTCTTGGCTTCCTTGAAGCCGGGTAAACATTCGAGTATGTCGAACCATCCCAGTCCAGGGCCTCTGCATTTCCTCAGAGCCCTCCTGCTCCCTTTGTGCTGATGAAACCAAAACACCTGAAACCTCTCCCCTCCCCCCATGCCATGCTGCTGGTACCAAAAAACCCCATCTTCAGGGTGGGCGGGAAGGGGAGATGGAAGAGCTTTTTTTTCTTCCCATATTTTTTTCCATTTCAGCCGCGGAGAGAACCGAAGTGGAGACTTGAGATGGCCGTGGTGGGGTGTCCCAAAAAGTCTTGTCCCCACAGTCTTGTCCAGAGCAGTTCATTCTTTTTGTTGTCTCCATGCCAGGGGGAGGGCGAGGGGCCTGCATCTCATTGTGTGTCGTCCCCTCTGCGTTGTCAGTCACATGACAGGGTCCTGCAACCATCCCTCCTCCTCCTCCACCAGGCACTCCAGCTGGAATCTTATTACAGTTCAGAGCCTCAGGACATTCTGGGTACTAGGCTGGGCAGCTACTATGATAATTAGTATTCCCATTTTACAGATCAGAAAACTGAGGCCTGCAACTCCTTTTTTGTTGTTTGCACTTTATCAAGGGTGTAATGGCCTACTGCTTATCGGGACATCAGAATATTAATAATCTCTACAGAGCCACAAATATGGAGTCCAGAGAGAAAAAAATCCAGATAGCCATCACAGAGCACCAGCACTAATGCACCGTGTCTGGCTGGCTCTCACTCGGCACCTGAGGCCTGCTATTTAAAGCAATGGACAGGGTTCCCTGGAGTCCCCAGCCAACGGCACATAGGAAGAAGAGGGACAGAGATGTTTTTGAGAAGACAAGGAAAAGTCAGAACTAGTAAGTAATAGCTGACATCAAAGAAGAACATTTTTAAAAATATATACTTTTATTGATTTCAGAGAGGAAGGGGGAGGGAGAGAGAGATCGAAACATCAATAATGAGGGCGAATCATTGATTGGCTGCCTTCTGCATGCCCCACACTGGGAATCGAACCCACAACATGTGCCCTGACCAGGAATCGAACCGTGACCTCCTGGTTCATAGGTTGACGCTCAGCCACTGAGCTACGCCGGCAGGGCAAAGAACTTTTCTTTTCTTTTCTTTTCTTTTCTTTTCTTATTTTGTTTCTTTCTTCTTCTTTCATTTCTAGAACTTTTTTTAAAATATATTTTATTGATTTTTACAGAGAGGAAGGGAGAGGGATAGAGAGTTAGAAACATCGATGATAGAGAAACATCGATCAGCTGCCTCTTGCACACCCACTACTGGGGATGCGCCCGCAACCAAGGTACATGCCCTTGACTGGAATCAAACCTGGCACCCTTGAGTCCTCAGGCTGACGCTCTATCCACTGAGCCAAACCGGTCAGGGCTAGAACTTTTTAAAAAAAAATGAAAACTGTGGGATCTTACACAAGACCAAAAGATTTTCGGCAAAGTCTACTTCTTCTCTGTGTACACTAAATTAAAAGGCAGAGGAGCATATGATGTGCTTTAGAAAGACTCCCCTATGAAATAGTAAAATAAACCCTGAGCTGTGACACTTGAAATCATCGGCCACAGTCATCAAGAGCATTCACTTCCATGGACAGGCTTTCTCCACCTTGCCCCACCACCAAGCTGCCCCTGCGTTTACTCATCCGTCCTCTGCCCCCCACAGGCCTATGATGTGGGAACAGCTGCTGCTCTGCAGGGAAGTCTATGCAGGGTGCCCTCAGGACCACCGCCACTTCGGTGGGGGCTCTGCTCCTTGGAGGCACTGCTGCTGCCCCCACTGCACTCCCCTCACTGCTGCTCCACTGTGAGGTGGGCTGGGAAAAGAGAGGGAAGAACCTTTGTCCCAAGTCTCCTCAGCCCCATGAGATAAGTCATGGCTCCCCCTCCTAGGTGTCCAAAGGAGGGACCCCTCTCTTCCAAGTGAGGGTCCTGTTCTCTGCACCCTGCAAGGACAGAGGATGGCCAGGGAGGGAGTCTGGCTCACCCACTGTCCAGCACCAGAAGTGGCAGAGCTAGGACTCAGACTCCAGGTCCAGTGCTCTTCCCACTAGCCCGGCGGATGCAAGGCCCCACCTCCTTCCATTCTTCAGAGAACCACAGGTTCCAACTGAGACACAGAAAATGAAAGAACTTGCTATTTTGAGTTCAGTTCCACACCCCCTTAGAACCCCACCCAGGGCGGGGCTTGACCATCTGATTCTGGCCTCATTTTTTGGTTTTGTGTTTTCAAGGCACAAATAAAAAAACCAAATACCCCAGGAAATAAGGGACCACCCCCCCAAAAGCCAACTACAATGGCTGGCCAGGGCTTTGAGTCAATACTCGAGTGTTTACCTCCCAAATGCATGAAGGAAAGAGACGTTGGGTACAAACAACCTCCGTTCACATTGTCCAGGCTTCCAAGTGTAGCGTGTGTCTGTCTGTGTGTGCCGTGTGGTTCCTGACCCCCTCCGTGGCATGCTCCCCTCCCGAATGTCACCCGTCTGCCGGCGGCTCCTTCGTGCTTTCTGGCTGCCTCTGCTCTGCACCCCAGAAAGCCCTGGGTTGGCTTTGGTTTGCTTTGCTGCCTTCGTTTTGACGTTCCTGTTGTCTGTTTGGCCCTTGTGTGTCTTCTCTCATCCAGGTTTATCCATCTGTCTCTCCTTTCCGTTCCTTTTCTGTTCATGACATGTTATCTGTTCCATGTGGTATGGTTTCTCAACTGCGTGTGGGGTGTGTTTTTTTTTAAGATTACTTTTTTAAAAAAATAGCTTCTCCTCCTTCCTGTTCTGCTCCCACCTGGCCCTGTCACCCTTCTGCATGGTTGAACCTGCTTTAAAGTTAACAAGGCTCAGTCTCTCCCTAGGTCTGTGTGCCCGCCAGAGTGGACCATGCTTCCTCTGACCAGTTTCCCATCTTGGATGGGGCTTGATTTCACCTGTCCTAATATTGTCCTTTTGACCAAAACCAAAGCAATATTAAAAACCTCATGGATGCATATAACCTGAGCCCCTCTTCCAATCTTCCCTCTCCTGTCCATGCTCATAACACTCCGAGACTACGGCTTCCACCCGCCTTCTATGCCCTAGCCCCTCTCCCACCTACCCCTCCTCCAAGCCCCCCAGAGCACACACACACACACACACACACACCAGGGCACGGCTTCTCACCCCTACACTTCCCTTGCAGATCCGCGTCGTGAAGGCGTTCCGTAGCTCTCTCTATGAAGGTCTAGAAAAGCCTGAGTCTCGAACCTCCATCCATAATTTCATGGCTCATCCTGAATTCCGGATCGAAGATTCACAGCCCCACATCCCCCTCATCGATGACACCGACCTGGAAGAAGATGCCGCGCTCAAGCAGAACCCGAGCCCACCGTCATCGCTCAACAAGAACAACAGCGCCATCGATAGCGGGATCAACCTGACGACCGACACAAGCAAATCAGCTACCTCTTCAAGTCCAGGGAGCCCCATCCACAGCCTGGAGACGTCGCTTTAGCTGAGGACCCCACCACCACCCACCTCCCGGGCACCCACCCATCCAGACGCCCAACTCACTCAAGCAGCAACGAGCAACAACAGGAAACCAAATACTGGCGAGAAAATCAACGTTTCCACCCAACAGACCCTTTTTCTGGCTGTGATGCTGTTTGAACTCTTTCTCACTCTGAGGCAAGGGGCAGTATCTCCTCCTGGGCTTAAAGGAGGGAGCGATTTTCCCAGAACAAGCTCTTCCTGGCTCCTGCCCACACATGGACCAGCCATGCGCCCACCCAGCCGCCATGTCCCCTGCATGAACGTACTGTACACTTCCAGTCCTCCGCTTGTTTGGTTTTGGGGGGCTGGGGAGGGTTTTTGTTTGTTTTCTTAGGCGGGAACTGCAAACAGACTATTTTCTGAGACTATTTATCCAATCCACTGGTCTGTGAATTTTTGAAATGCTTGCAAAGCATGGTCTCAGTTGTCTAGGTTAATTTAACAACTTTCTGACATTGCAGAGCTTAACTCGCCTAGTAGATTTGCACCAATGGAACCGAAGAACTTCATAGACACTCACAAGGTTATATCCATTTCTTTATATCTATATCAACGTATACTTACTCAAGACTGTATACGTCCATATAGATAGGTAGATATATATATATATAAATATATATACATGGATATATAAAGTTTCTTTGCCAGCATGTTGCCTTGTTTCTGCTTAAATTGCTCTATTTTAACTTATTTATGTCCTAAAAGAAGAATGTAATTTGTTTACAAACCTGTAGATAATGTCTTTGGCTATTTGTACGGTTTAAGAACACTGGTGGCTGAGATGCTATAAAAAAAACAGCTCAGCTCAACAGACACTTCCCTGGATTGCATCCTTGATGTTTTATGATAGCCATGCTCTGATTTTTGCCTGCTATTTCCGTTCAATAATGTCACTACCACAGGAGGCTCAGGCAAAAGCCAAAAGTTACCAAGTGTCCATCCTGAAGGCTTTAACACCATGCTCCGTAGACAAAGGGAGAGGAGAGAGAAGGCTTCATGGGCTCGGAGCGCTAAGGGCCACCCTGGCCCAAGGATGACGGGAGCGAAGCATTTGTCGAAGACTTTTCTCTCAATGAAACTCGCTTGGGTTTACAAAGAGCATTCCAGAAAGGGGTTCTCTTTGGCACTGTCTGTGTAGAGATTAAGGTAGTGTTGCAATATTATAAATGCTATTGTGTTGATTTTTTTTTAGTTAGTAATTTAGAGTTTATTCCCTTATTAATTGCAGCATTTGAGCTGTTGGTGTATTGGATGAGGATCATGATGGCTTGCTGCTTTTATTTTTATTTTTGAAGAAGAATAGCCTTTTTCTCTGCACTATTTAGATCCGAACAAACCTTATGATGTGTATATTGAGATATATTCAGTGTGATTTTTAAACCAAATTGTCTTCCTATAGTCGCAATATATACTGTAGCCTTTTAACAGCAAGTCGCTTTCCCGACAGAAAGCCATTCTGAAACCCTACGGTATTGCAGGTGAGAAGAGGTTATTTTTCCCTCAAGACAATTACAGCACTAGTAATCCCACTTAATAAGAGCTCATTTAATTGTATGTCAGCCTCTTAACTGCTAAGCACTTTGTGGGTATCAGCTTTTTTCATAAAAGAACTTTTGTATTTAATACAAAGTTTGCTTTGAGACTTTTCAGCATACAATCTTTTTCCATAAACTTGTACAGTGCAAAAGACATTTTGAATACCATGATCGATGACGTCCCATGCTTCAAGGAAAACCAAACACTTTGCGCCTCGCTTGTGAAATTCATTCCTCATAAGGACCCTTCCCACAGTTGCTCTGCATCACCCCGGCCCCTTCCCTTCTCCAGGCCCAGAGAATTCTTCCACACACAAGATGAGAGCCACTCGGGAAAAGAGCCATAGTCAGCTGGGAGGGCCTACATCTGGAGAAACCTGAGGGTTTGGGATCCCAAGTCAGCCCATCCCACCTGGCAAAATCTTCCTGGAAGGAGGACCTTCTTTGCGCAAGAGCATCGCCTGAATGTTGAGAAGGAATATCTCTGAATGTACCCAGCAGAGGAATTTGCATCCCCAAAGGGGTGACCAGCCCTCAGATAGCTTATTGGATTCAATACCAACACCACCAAAAGCCAGCCCACTGCTCTCCTGCCTACAGAGAGAGGAAAGACCTGCACGTGGAAAATGTTGGGCAGCCTTGGAACAAGGGGATTTTTTAGTTTCCTTTCTCAAGGTTTTCCATCGCCTTCCTTCTTTTTCCAATCCTGTGCCCCTGACCTCATTCCATGGCCCTGGGAAAGCTTCCCTTGCACACCACGCTCCCTATTGATTTGGGGCCAGGACGCAAGGGAAACAGGAGGGGTTTCTGAGTGGATCATATCTGGGGGAACAGGAAGCCATGGAGCTACCGAGAATGCCCCGCATTAGGGTTGGTCTTGTCAGGAATGACGGATGCTCACGCACACGCACACACGCACACACCCTCCCTCTGACGCTTGCACACACATCCACACACACAGGAAATGATTGGGTTTGTCAAAACTCACTGTAGTACATAAAGCTTGCACTCTGTGTCCTATATCTAGCAGCATGGGGTACGTTTGGCAGTTCACCCCATTAGGGGGTAAATAATTTATGACCATTCATCTGTTTTTATGAATTTTTTTATCTAGACAATAATTGTAAATAAAGAACTCACCGTCTCTGTTCATTTACTACTATGCAATGCTTTTAATTGCTGACTCTTCTTACTCCCGCACTGTGGTTCTGAAATGTCTGTGTTTAAAAAAAAAAGGCAAAAAAAATCAAACAATATAGAAAATATATATCCTATAACTAATACTTCTTTCTATAACTGCACTGTCCACTTAGCTTCCTTTCTGTCCTCTGGACAAGGGCTCCAGGAGGAGACTTAGTTCTAGGTCTAAGCTCACCAACTTGTCTCCCCCAACAGCTGAAGGAGGAGCAGAGGGCCCATCCAATGACCCCTGGGGCTGTAGAGTAACCCGCCTTTGGAGGCGGGCGTGGAGGAAATCGAGGGATTTCCTTCTGGCAATTCAGGCAGCACTTCCCCTAACTCAGAAGCAGCCTTGATTGCTCCCTTCACCATGGCCCCTGGGCCCCTTGTCCCAACCAGAGCATAGAGTTGGCAAGAGGGAGGTTGTCCTACTTCTGAGACCAAACCAATGGCAGTGACTGTAATGATGCAAGGACTCTGGACCTGTCTTATCCTGGGTATCCCAGTCAGTGAATAGCTCCTCTTTCCCCCAATCATGTTGAAATGTCACCTTTACCATATGCTGATAGCAGAGATAGATGTGGGTCTATTTCTGGAATTTACCTTCTATCCCCTTTCTGGGTGTCTTATCTGGCACCAGCCACATAACTTTAATTATTGTTGCTTTATATAATGTGTTATTATATGGTAGGATATGTTATAATGTTTTATCATGTGGTAGGATAAGTACTCTTCACTCTTAACAAAATTTCCTGATTATTCTCTCACATCTGTTCTTCCCAGTAAACTAAAATTTTACAAGTCCTCCACCCACCTCAAATACTGGGCCCTGTCATTCTGTGTGTAAACATCTTCCTGCCATTGTAAGTATGTACTGTCCACTGGAGGTCCCTAAATAGAGTGTCCTGAGGGGAGAAACAGAAGGGGCATCCTGAATTCTGAGGGAAGCCCAACATTCATTTCATACTTCCACTTGTTCCCTAAGCCAGGGTGTCATTAGGAGAGGCCACCTGCCCCCCACATCCCAATTTGGGACCCAAAGTCACCCACTTGGTTGTACTAGGGTGGACCTTTCATCTGCCCTTGTCCAGACAAGAAAGAGGGGTTTCTCCCAGACCTGGACCTACCAGAATGCATGGCCCAGTTGTCTGTATGTCTAATTCTCCTCCTGGAGAAACGTTTATTCCTGCCTCCCTTTCCTGAACTGCTATTTTGCTCTTTATTCAAAGTTTCTAATGGTTGTGTGATACGTCCTTTGGGATGCAGCAATTTCTTGTCTGGACCTTCTCACCACCCTGACTCCCCCTACTGTTGTTCTACTTACAGGAGGCTGTCAGCTGGGCTCACTGTGACATGCCTCCCATCCAAAATTCTCTCCATAGTTTCCAGGACCCCACCATTAGAAGATCGGACAGGGGAGGGGAAGGTGCATTTCTTGAAGGCTTTTGGGTCTTCCAGAGCCAAGACCTAAATCAAACAACAGCAGAAATCCCTAGGTCCTTTCCAAGTTCCCAAGCAAGCTCTCCTGGTTTTGATGTAGAGATCCTATTGCCCAAGTAGGGAGAGGGGATCCTAGGCCCTGGATATCAGCCATCACCCCTCCATTGAAAATAAGATATCTGAGGCTGCCCTTCTCAACCCCATAAGTCTGTTTTGTAATGCCTGTGGTGCTTTCCCTCCGAACCTTTCCTCTGGGGGGTCAACGCCACACTTTGCTAACTCTTGTGTGCACATATTTTATAACAGAGTAGCGAGGAAATGGTGCCGCCTCCAGCTTCCACAAGCTGCCCAGGCTCTGGGGGCGTTCTGGGACAATCGGGGCTGGGAAGTGACTGTGCTCTTATTGTACACTCTTTATTTCTCTGTATCTCTGGCTTGTGCTTTTTGTAATTAATGGGATTTGTCTGCCTTTTCAACACTATACTGAGCAATAACAATAAATGCACACGTGGAAACACAGACACCGTACACATCACAAAGCCTTTTTCCAAAGGACAACTGGGTCCCCACCCTCGTGGATCAGAACTCAGGGAAACTGAGTCCCTGGGAGGGGAAGGCACTTTGCCACAGGGTGTACAGCCCAGTGGGTGGTCTCTCTCCTTCCAGCAAGTTACACCTTCCCAACATCCACCATTTAAGGGATACAAGTTTAGTCTGCCATGAGTCATTAACATCCCATGGGGAGCAGCTAACAGTCTCAGACAGCAAGACTTGGGGTGAAGAGGCCAATGGAAAGAGGAGGAGGAGGAAGAGGAAGAGATTCAGGGAGCAGAGATTCTGAGAGGTAGGGGCACAAATTGGGAAAGCTCAGAATGGCTGATTTGGGGTCTGGTATTAACCAGAGCAAGGTGATTGAAGATATGGACAAAAGATGTAGGTGGCATCCCCTATTGGGGAGGTTAACAGAAGGGGGCCTGGCACCCTAAATCCCAATGTTGGTCCAGAGGCTGAGGGTTGCACATGCACACATCACACACACGCACTAAATCCAAGCTCTTTTCAGGGAGAATTGATCCGCAGATCAAGCACCATAGGCCCATCCAACTTCCAAACAGTTTCACATCCAGGATCCATTTAATTCCAACACCAACTTTCATAGGAGGTATTATTGTAATACCCACTTAACAGAAGAGGAGGCAGCAGCTCAGAGAAGTGGAGGCTGTGCCCACCAAGTAATTAGGAGCTGGAGTATTGGTACCTAGCAGTTTTTATGCCAGAATTGGCACTCAACACCTCTCTATTATAATGCCATTCAGTCCCAACAGCAAATACCTTAATGAATAAGATAGTTGCATTTCTTGTCCCAAATCCCCAATCTCTTCAAATTCAATGCCCACACTAAGGAATTCTTCTAATAACAACTATGCCCCTATATTTGTATTCTACCTAATATGCCATCGTTCCCATTTTCCACTCAAGAAAAATGAGGCTCAGAGAGAAGCATATGACTTTATTTTTTAAATATATTTTTATTGATTTCAGGGAGGACGTGAAAGGGAGAGAGAGATAGAAACATTAATGATGAGAAACATTGACTGGCTGCCTCAGGCACGCCCCCTACTGGGGATCAAGCCTGCAGCTCAAGTATATATGCTGACTGGGAATCAAACCATGACCTCCTGGTTCATTGGTTGATGCTCAACCACTGAGTCACATAGGCCAGGCAAGGAGATGACTTTATCACCCAGAAGGTCAGTGATGCAAATACAGATCCAAAGTCAGGGAGGGCCTATCCCTTGAAAAACAGAAAACCCAAGAGCCCTGCCCCCTTTATTCCCTGCTCCACTCTAAGCACTACCCCCTCACACCCCTGCAATATGTCTTCATTAGAGGGAAATAAGGACTCTTGAAAGCTGGGGTGGAGGTGAGAAGGTGGGTTGCTGCACAGAGGCCCAGCCCTGAATTCTGTAAGACCCACTCCCCTCGCTTCTACAAAGCTCCTTAATGGTCTGGATCTATCACACTTTCTGAGACTTAACATCTTCCCTCCAGTAGTGACCATCTCCAGCTAGGGTCTCCCCCTTCCCCTTTATAGAAGAGGGAACTGAGGAACCGTGACGTACCCAAAGGGAGCCCAGGCTCCACCCAAGTCACTACACTCCTTGTCAAGGGGGTCCCAGGGCTGCCAGACCGGAGGGGAGTCGGAGGCTGTGTGCAGAGGGCAGCATTCTCTCTGTGCTTGTGGGAAGCCAGGGACCTAAGGATGGGGAACACTGCGGGGTTGGATCCTGAGCTCTAACTGCTGAAGCTTGGCTGAGAGTCCTCTTTGCCTGGGGAAATCTACTTACTGGGCCAGACTCATCAGGTCTCAGAACTGTGCGAAGAGGCAGTTTAGAGCCAGGGATCCCATGGCTTGGAAAAGGCAGGGCAAGGAGGCTCAGCTCTAGTAGGGGGCATTCCCCCAGCCTTCTCTGCCCCTGGTCCCAGCCTTGGGTCCTGAGGAGGGACTAACAACAAGGAACTGCTAGGACCAGTCTACCCACTCCCCCCAAAATTGATCCTTCAGTGTTCATCGGAAGGCCCGTCGCACCCAGAATCCCAGGTAAACAGGTGAAGCTGCAGTTAGGAATCCTTTCTATCACGTAAGAATCTCGGCGGGGGGAGGGTTGGCCAGGAGAGAAGACCGGCTAGAGCTTCAGTACCTAAAGGCTTGGAAGCGAGAGGCCCACTGTGGGTCTCCGCCTTCCTCACGGAGAAAGGCGTGGCGCTGCAGCCTGGAACCTTTGTGCGAGCAGCGCGCGTTGCTACCCGGAGACTCCTGCGCTACAGCCCGGCCGACCGGCGAGCCCGGCGCCGGAAGTGAGGTGCTGGAGGCGCCGCCCGGAGCTGCCACGTCCGAGGCTGGGAGCCACCGCCGCTGCAGCCATGGTGAGTGTTGTGGCCCGGAACGCCGAGCGGGGTTCCCGCCTGGTCAGACCGCCCTGAGGTTGAAACTCCAGGCCCTTCCACCGCTTAGAGGTTGGGGGGCCCCCGGCCCTGCCTCTGGGCACCCTTCGCGGGGAGAGGCCCGGAACTCTGCCGGCCGCGCCTTTCGCTCCTTCCTTTCCTTCTCTTCCCCCAACAACGGAAAACAAAACCAGAAACACTGTAGGAACTCTGCGCCATTAGTAAATGCCAAGCATTGTTCGTCACCTCAGCCCTCTCGCAGCCCTTACGGGAACGTAGGTGCTGTTCCCGACCCTTGACGATGAGGACGCCCCTCCGAGGGGGAGGTGGCAGAGCTGAGACCCCAGCCCTCGTCACCGTTCCTCGGTGCTGTGTGTGGAACGGGCTGGGCCCCCGGGTATAATGGGCCCTGGAAGAAACGTGCAAGGATGAGCTGAGTCTCTGAGGCCAGGGCCTCGGTGTTTCCATCCGTGGCATCCACAGAGCACGTTCTCTCCACACGTCCTCACTGAGGGAGTGACTGGATGGGAATGATGGGTGAAAGCGTCTGGCCTGCGCCTGGCACACAGTGGGGGTTCAGGACACCAGTGCTCCAGGAACACGCGTGTGCCGGGAGGTTTTAGGAAACCTGGGTGAGCCCAGATGCCAGGACTTTGGGTTTGATGTTTGCTCGGTTTAGATTGCTCGTCGGAGCCTCTAGTCGTCAGCTGAGAATTGGCAATGCCTGTGCTCCGACAGTCAGCTCTTTCTCATGGAGTGCTTGCCGCACTGACGGGTTCTGAAGAGCGGGTCTGTTTTGAGAGCTGCCGCTTTCTCCCTAGCGAGGACCGGAGCGCTCCAGGCTCCCCAAAGCAGCGCGCGCCGGCCTTCCGGACCTGGCGGACCACCAGCGGCCCGCGGACCCCCGGTTGGCGGCCGCTGCTCCAAAGCCCTTGGTTCTCCCAGTTCTGGCTGGTGGTGAGAGTCGTTACATGCTGGTAGGCCCTGGCCAGTGTCGTCAGCTCGCACACCAAAGGGTTGTGGGTTCGATCTCGGTCCAGGACAAGTACCAGGGTTGCAGGTTGGATCCTCATTCCCAGTTGGGGTGCATGCGGGAGGCAATCTCTCCCTTCTCCCTCTCTCCCTCTTTCCCTCTCTCCCTCCCTCCCTCCTTCCCTCCCTCCCTCCCTTCCTCCCTCTCTCTCCCTCCTTACCTGTTCCCTTCCACTCTCTCTAAAAATATCAATAGAAAAAAATATATATTCGGATGAGGATTAACAAATAAAAATAAGTGCTGGTTATCTCTAAGGTCCTTTGGTGACCTGACATGAAGCTACTAGTAAACTCCCTTCCTGGCTTCACTTAGCCCTCTGCCATTCATTTAGGGACGTTCTAGGTAGGCAGCCTAATGGATGGGGATGCTTGTGGGCTGGGAGTTAGCCGGTGGAGGGAGCTCTTTGCCCAGCTCCGCTTTTAACTAGCTCCGTCACTTTAGTAAGTTCTTCCTCTCCTCTGGGTTTCTTCAGTTCCTTAGTCTGTCTGACAGCTCTGCTTCACTGTGCCTTTCATCCTTCCCAGAGCACCTGTGACAGCACTTGGTGACCTGGCTAGCTTGGCCTAAAAGGGGACTTCTTTTTGTCTTGCTTGCTTGCCTTTGCGGACCTGGGGGCCCACTTTTTAGGGAGTCCAGAATTTGAATTTGATGAGAGAGCCTGTGCTTACTTGTTGGTACCTTTTGAACTGCTCTACAGCCTCCTCTTCCAGTGTCCGCCTTTCTGAAAAGTCAAGCCAGGTTGTATGCTTGCAGGGTTTGTGCTGGAAAAAGATGAAACGGGCGGAATGCTAAGAAATATCAGTTTCGAACTGAAACCTTTTCAGTCCTTTTCTATCCCACGAGTTTTAAGAAAGTAGTGGTTGAGCAAAATAAAACTGTTTTTATTCATTTACTTATTCATTCAGCAAATAGTCACACAGTTCCTTCTGGTTGCCAAGCGCTTTGCTGGATGAGTTGAGAGGATTCAAAACTGCAGACAACACAGACCCTAGCTCCAAGGAGCATGCCTTCTAGTTGGGAGAAGAAAAAGCATAAAGTGTTGTAGACATTTTAATGCTGAAGATATTCAGAGGAGTACAGCAGCGGGGACCTGGGAATCTTCAAGAAGGGGGGCATAATTTGATCTGCACCTGGAAGAACGGATAGAAGGGTGATGACTGTGGCGGCTGTGTTCCAGACCTACAAGCTGCTCACAGCGCCCTCAGGGTCTCTCTCCCCCCTCGAAGGTAGCCAGGACTATTTGCACCTCCCCTCTTTACTCATGGTATGCCCTGTGCTTGGACTGTACTTTTATTTCCTGTGCCACCTGGCAAATTCCTTATAATCTAAGTCCCAGTTTGTGTCCAGCACCCCCAGCCCTTCGGGCTGCCATAGCACTTTCAAAGTAGTTATCTTGCTGTGTTAGGGTTACTTGTGTGCAAGCTTGTCGGGGGCAAGAAGCACCTCTTATCTGTATCTCCAGTTCCTGGCACAGTGCTTGAAAAAGAAGGTACTGGATTGAATGTTTACTAAATGAGTGAATGGGTGAATGAATGAATGAACAAATGCAGTTAAGAACTTTAGAAATGATTGGTGGGTTTAATAAGATGATTGCATTCTAAATGCCATCAGTTCATTTACCAATGATATCTCTGATTCTAGGTGTCAGTAATTAACACTGTGGACACCTCCCATGAGGACATGATTGTAAGTATTCTTTCAGCTCTCCCTCACAGGCTGTGGATCTGGGCATTTCTGTGGGAGGGAAGCATTCATGAATCAAGTGTGGCTTTCTTTGCAGCCTTTGCCAGTCAAACTGTAGCCTCGGGTATAGTCAGTCTCCCAGCAATGCCCTCTCAAATTAGCAGGGCTCTGGCAATCTGGTCACTCCGGTGGGAGGAACCTGGGACTGGTTTGTAACTCAAGGCCTTCAGTCTTCTGACCAACAAAGTAACTGGGTCTGGGATATAGGCTGAATAGGTACAGAGATTGACAACAGTCTTCCCACCTGTCTTTCTCCTGCTGTCACTTCTTAGACCCATTGAAAAGGGAGCTAAAAGAAAAGAGAGTAGGAAGATGACTCAATATGAAGGCAGGGGGCAGACTTGGCAAAAGCATAAGGCAGAGCCAGGTAGAACCACCACAGACAGAGGTGCCAGACAAGGACCTTTGGAAGTCATTAACTCAGGGTGTTTCCTGAGGCAAACACAGGGCTCAATATAAGACAACAGGGCTATGGTAGAAGGTTCAGAGGTTAAAGTCTCCCACAGCAAAGATGCAGACTCTGCATCGTGCAGGGTCAAGCAGTCCAGGCAGCCTTTGAGCAAGACCAGGTCAGCTTACAGCATTTCCTCACAGGGTTGCTGCCCACCATTGGTTCCTTTGGGCCTTCTCAGAGTTGTCTGTGTTCCCTGTGGTCTAGCTCTAAGACCACACCTCCTTGGAGATAGTGTGGCACCATCAGGAAGAAGATCCAATCTGAGACTCCTTAGCCAATCCCAACTCTTCTGAGCCAGCCTTTTCCTCATGGTTAAAATGGGAAAAATAATGAATGTGATACCTGCTTGTGTGGGTTCGATTTGAGGAACAGATAAGGCAAAATAGTAATGACTAATGTCTGCTCACTAAGTGTCAGAGCCCATGTTAAATATTTTCCATTCATTATCTCATTTAACCTTCATTAACAACCCTTGAAGTAGCCCATTTAAAGGTAAGGAAACTGAGATTCAAGGTAATTTTTCCAGGATTATACAATAGACTAGGGGCCCGGTGCACAAAAATTTGTGCACTCAAAGGGGTCCCTCAGACCGGCTTGTGCCCTCTCGCAGTCCTGGGACCCCTTGGGGGATGTCCACCTGCTGGTGTGCCTGGCCAGCCTGGGTGAGGGGCTGATGGCTGTTTTCAGGCTGCCAACATCCCCTTCAGGGTTCGGGTCCCTACTGGGGTGCCTGGCCAGCCTGGATGAGGGCTTGAGGTCCGTTTTTAGGTTGGCCACATCGCCTTCAAGGTTCAGGTCCCTACTGGGGTGCCTAGCCCGCCTGGGTGAGGGGCTGAGGGCCGTTTTCAGGCTGGCCACAGCCCCTTCAGGGTTTGGGTCCCTACTGGGGTGCCTGGCCAGCCTGGGTGAGGAGCTGAGGGCTATTTGCAGGCTGGCCACAGCTCCCATTGACCCAAGGTCCCAGCAAGGCTGGCTAGAAGCAGGTTTCTGGAGTTTATCTTCTATAATTGAAACTTTGTTGCCTTGAACAGAAGCCACAGCTGGCCTGTTTCCTCCATCTCCTGTTTGCTCAAGTTCCGTGGCTGCCGGCTGCCATGTTGGCTGGGTTAATTTGCATCTTGTCGTTCTGATTGGCTGGCGGGTGTGGCTTGGCTGGTGGGCGTGGCTTGGGTGTAACAGAGTGAGGATTAATTTGCCCCATTAGATTAGATAAGCTGAGGAGATAGGATTTAAATCTGTTAGGTACTGCTCCCTACTTCCTCCCAAAGGTCGTGATAGCACACTATAGAAGTGCTTTAGAAGTACATTTACAGAGATCTGCCTTAACACCTGCATTGACTTCCAAGAAGAATTAGGAAGTTTTCTTTAAGTAGGGAAGCGAGGAAAGAATGTTGAAGCACATGGACTGATTGCTTCTGTTGAAAGGGTATAATTGTTCCTGATGATCACAAGAGTGACAGCTAATAGTTCTTAAAATCCACAAGGTGGGATAGCTGAAGAAGAAAGTGCCATCTGTTGGAATATGAAGAGCCAGCAAACAGTGTGGCAGCAGAGGTAGTGACTCAGAGGAATCATTGCCCCAAATGGACAAGCAGCTGTGGGCAGAGGTTCTGGATAGCCAGTCAACATCTCGGAAGTCCATTTATCAGTGATTGGACAAGTGACATTTAAGGTGCATATGGACAGTCTGGGGTGGTAGGCACACTGCTAGGAAAAAAAGAGAAAAAAAGGCCAAGCGGAAACCCAGGAACAAAGGTCCGCAACGGATCCAGGGTCATGGATGGAGGAAGGAACTGTGTCTGAATAGAACCCTGTGTCTAGGCCAGATGTGCATCATGGAGTATCTGATTGGGGGCTACAGGCAGGCAAAGACTTGCTCTTTTGGGTCAGTATTAGCCCTTGGTTCTGGGCTGAGCTGAACTCCAGGTAGCTCACAGAGCCTCAAAACACGGTGGGGGCTGAGGAAGAAGGAGGCTAGGCCAGCTTTTCTTCTCCCATACCCACCCTGCAGAACAGGATGTATATAAAGGGTCTGCAAGTAGCTGGGCATAGTTTGTCTTGTCCCGTTAGGAAACGTATTGCATGTCAGAGAAGTGAGACTGTTGACATGCTAGCTTCCTGCCTGATAGTGATGATTCTTTGAGGTTAAATTACTTTCAGGTAGATTCTGGTCCAAACTAGATTCTCTGTCCTGGTAACTACCCACCCAGCCTGCAGGCTTCCTGAGCTGTCCTCCCTTTGCAGCACGATGCCCAGATGGACTACTATGGCACCCGCCTGGCAACCTGCTCATCAGATAGGTCTGTCAAAATCTTTGATGTACGCAACGGAGGGCAGATCCTCATCGCAGACCTCAGGGGGTGAGTGTGGCCAACCATGGGCAAGGACTGGCAATGGTTGGGCTTTTCAGCGAGGGCAAGAAAGCCTGGGAGCCAGAGCAGAGCAGCCCCGCAGTGCAGTTAGCAGAGAGGACACTCGGGTCCCAGCCAGCCTGCTGCCCTCAGCAGGCATCCTGGGCTGATGGGTCCAGGAGTGAATCCAGCTCTGCCACCCATGTACCCACTAGAAGATCTTGGACAAGAGTCAGTTTATCTGGGAGCCTTCATCTGCTCACCCTCAAAATGGGCTGATGGTGCCTGCTCCCAGACTCCCAGCAAGCCTTCAGTAGCTACTTTTGAATGTGGGAAACTTCCTTTTCTGTTTACCCATCATGATCTAAGCGTCACTGAAAGGTGGTAATGTAAGAATGTAATGGTGAGTATATAAATCCCGTAATTCCGCCTGTTTATCCACGGCAGGTATTAGTTTATATTTCAAATGTTTACCCTTCCTCCCACTGAGATTCTTGAGATCCTGGCTGTCATTTTTATGGCCACATCTCTATTGCTTCCCCTCAGTTCACTGCCTTTCAGATAAATGGGGGTTTTTAATCGGGATCCCATGGATCTCCAAGGGTTCCATGGATAGAATTCAGGGGTTGGTGAACTGGGGCAGGAGGAGAGCATCATCCTTATTTTCAGTGACTGATGTTTAGCATTTCCTTCCATGAAGGATGTAGGCTGGAAATCACAGTAGTAGTACTCATAGTACCTATGTTACCAATGGTTATTTTCAGTGACTGATATTTAGCATTTCCTTCCATGAAGGATGTAGGCTGGAAATCACAGTAGTAGTAGTACTCATAGTACCTATGTTACCAATGGAAATCAGATATTTTCCTATCACATTATAGTTGTAGCTCTCTCAACTATACCTGCACACTGTATCATAATTTGTTCTTTAACGTTTTCATAACTGTATTTCAATGTAATTGGGTTTCTTGTCTAATCCTAGCTCGGTGTATTTGATCCATTGTTCTAAGAAGGGACCATAACCTTCACCAGACTGTGTAGGAGAATTTAAAAACCCCTGACAAGTAGGTGCTCAGTACATGAAAGTTAACTGAATTAAAGAAGACACAACTTACGAGCCATTTGGGGAGCCATTCCTTCTTCCTGAGTGTCCAGGAAAAAAGTGACTGAGGAAGCAAGTGCCACTTTCTCTGTACAGCAGTCCCTGACTAAGCAGAGAGCTCCTGGGGTGATGCCTGGCTGCCAGCCTGACAGAGAGGGTCGCATCAGCTCCCACTCCGAACTTTCTGCTGTTTTTCTTATGCTCAAAAGATGTGCGATATTGGAGGGATAGATTCAGACTCCATTATTTTTTTGCCTTGGTTAAATCTTTGCTAGGTGTAGGATATTTGAACCTACTGAGAGTTTCATTAGCAGCTCCTTTGTAAGGCCTGAGAATGTGCTATTGTTCCAGCCAGAAGAAGGAGGAGACTTTGAGCGCCTGCAAACTTGGGGTGAAGGAGTAAACAGAGACAGCAGTAATCGCTGACAGACATTGAGTGTGGGGCTTTTTCTTGTACCAAGCAAGCCCTTTATGTGAATTACCACAGATACTTCACTCATGTCCGGCCTATGAAAAAGGTGTTGTTGATCTCTCCATTAAGAGACTAAGCCATAGAGAAGACGGTCCTTGCCTCAAGTAAAGCAGCTGGTGAGTGGAGAGTGAGTGTGAGAGAGCCTGGCCCTTTAAGCCACGCATGTCAAACTCAAAGGCTAACACGGACCAGATAAGGTTTAAGTTGATGTGCGCCACAAAAAGACAAAAGCTTCCATTTTCGTAGAAACGTAGGTTTATTTCAGTAGAGACATGCTGAATACATAGGGCTGAAATAAATAACTGTTAACATAAAATAATAGAAAATTTTAATAAAAATATTTTCTGTTGGACATTAACTCACCAGACATTGAATAATTGTACAAATTAATGAGTGTAACGCAAATAAGCCTATTTTTCTTGTTTTCCACGAACGAAATATTTCCTGTTGCGCACACCAAACAAGTCAGTACAAGACTAAGGAGTGGCAATCGGCTGCTAAAATATTCGATAGAAATGGCATGCCTGCACGTAAGGGAAATGAATGCAACACAATTATAGGGATCAGGCACTAGCGAACATTGTAGTTATTAATAATTATGTATAACAGAATATTGTAAGAATTCTGAAATTTTTATTAAAACATTTCTTACATGCCGTTATATTGCCTGGGCCGCAAAGATACTCGCTGTGGGCTACGAGTTTGACATGCTTGCTGTAAGCAGAGGTGCCTCTTAAGTGCTGGATGCTCACCGCTCCCTGAACCCAGAGATGGCCCAGCTCCAAGCCTGGCACAGGGTACATGCTCAGATGATACTTAACACGTGAACATACAAAGATCAGAACATATAAGAGAGACGTGCCTTTTGAACAAATTTTTTAAAAGAGTAACAGAAAATACCAAAACGAAACAGATACTTAATGCTTGTGGGTGCAAAACCCAGATTGATTAGTGACTCTGCTGATGACAGTAGGTATTGGAGCAAGTGAGGGTTCTGTTGGGTTGGGACTGAGAGGCTAACTTAGAGTCCTGCCTCGCTTTCAGCGCCTCTAGTCCTAGCCTGTTTGGCTCAGTGGATAGAACGTGGGCACATGGACTGAAGGTCCCGGGTTCAATTCCGGTCAAGGGCATGTACTTTGATTGCAGCTCGATCTCTAGCCCTGGTCAGGGAGTGTATGCAGAGGCAACCAATCGATGTGTCTCTCTCACCTTGATAATTTCTCTCTGTGTCTCTCCCTCTCCTTTCCACTCTTTCTAAAAATCAATGGAAAAACGTCATTGAATGAGGATTAACAACACACACCAAAAAACCTCTCTGGTCTCTGGGCCTCAAGTCCTCACTGCTCAGTGAGGTCCCTTTTGGCAGTGACATTCTGTCTCCCTTTGAAATTCTTAGGCAGTTCTGTCCTGGGACGCACTCTGCCTACCATTTAGTTCTGTCCACAGAAGGGCTGGCAGAGCCCTGTGGGTTCCTATGGCCCATCTGAGCAGCCTCTGACTCTCTCCCCTTGCAGTCATGAGGGACCAGTGTGGCAAGTGGCCTGGGCCCACCCCATGTATGGCAATATCCTGGCATCCTGCTCCTATGACCGGAAAGTCATCATCTGGAAGGAGGAAAACGGCACCTGGGAGAAGACGCACGAGCACACAGGACATGACTCCTCAGGTACACTACGTGCGGCAGGAGGAGGTGGGGTGGTCCTTGGGTGTGAGAGAGGCCTCGGTCCTGGCTGGTGCTCCATTCTTTCCCCTTACGATGCTGCTCGTTTATCCCTTGGGTTTGGATTGGCTTTTTTGCTGGTCCACATGGGAGATAGGCCTTGAGAAGGCTTAAGTCCAAAGCAAAATGAGAAAAGCAACGATAATACAGTTTTTAAGGTTTATTCATTTTAAGTACTAGCCTTTATTCTCAGATAATTGTCCAGCCTACTTTTTGTTAATATAGACATAGGTTTAGGTTTTAAATTTCTTCAATTGACAAAGTTACAATTTCCCCCCGGCAGTTCCTGCAATGTTTTATTTTTTTTTAGAAATTTAATAAAATGGTATGGAAAATCAAAGTTTACTCACCGTGCCTCCCTCTTTCCTGCAGTAAATTCTGTGTGCTGGGCCCCCCATGACTACGGCCTAATCCTGGCCTGTGGGAGCTCAGATGGAGCCATCTCCCTGCTGACCTACACCGGGGAGGGCCAGTGGGACGTGAAGAAGATCAACAATGCTCACACTGTAAGTCTAGACCCTGTCTGCATGCAGAGGGCAGCTCTGCTGACTGGGCATATGTCTCCTGTAGATCAGTCCCCTCGAGAGGGATAAGAGTAGTGTTGCTGTTTTGCAGTGGGCCGGGGGAGGGGCTGCTGATCAGACATGCTTGCTAGAGCGGCTTTGAGCTTCTTTGCTGTGAAGCCAGACAAAGCCTGGGGTTAGCACTGGTTCCTCCTCGCAATCTCCTAAGTTGGAGAAGACCAGGGCACAGGCAAGGCGGCAGCAGCAGCAGCAGCAGCAGCCTGCCTACCTTTGCTATGGATGTCAAGTTGACATGCCATGTGGTGGTCATTGGGACTCCTGGAACTGAGTGGTGGTACAGAAGCATCATAGGAATTTAGTTTTCTGTGCTTCTAGTCAATGGACATTAAGGTTGAAATGGTCAAGAAAACACTGGCATCCTAACATGGACATGGGGGCAGGGACTCAGATTTTCTTGAATGCCTACTGTGTGTCATATAACTCACGAATGTTTGTGAACAAAAGAAGCTAACAAATTTGCAAGGTATGCAGTCCTAGTCCGATTTGATGTTGAGGCAAGTGAGGCTTAGAGAAAGTAAGTGACTGAAAGAAGGCGCTGTGCCGAAGTTAGAGCTCTAGCATCTGCCTGCCTTCTCTCTACTCAACAGTACGGCTTTGATAGTCCCAAACACTTCTGCAATCTACCCAGATGGAAACGTAAAGTCAATTTCCCCCCATCCAGGGATCCACAACCTGCCCAGCCCTCAGGACCCTAGAAACTTGTCTCAGGTCTTATTATTTGGGGACTTCTGATCCCCATCTGCTGACTGATTTGCGAAAATGAATAGGTTGAGGGTCTTCTGGCAAGATATTGGGGAGGGGCATCATAGTTTTTCAATCTTTCTACGTCTCTACATAAAACCAGCAGAACAACTAGGTAGCAAAACCAAAACTTCATGAGCAACACAACAAAACTGGGTAACAAGTTATTTCCACAAATTTAAATATTAGTGCAGAGGAATCCACCACCAACAATCCTTGCGTAGTATTGGTATCTAATACTACGGAGAAAGAAAGAGAGGAGAAAGAAAGCAATGGGGTGCCTTCTAAAATAGCTAACAAATATTAGCTGCAAAGCATAGCTGAAACTGAGAGTTTTGTGGTTTTGTTTTTAACTTTTTAAAGAATTAATATATAAATTCACATTCCATTAAAACTCCTTTTTTTGTTGTTGTTGACACTATTACAGATGTTTCCCCTTTTCCCCCGTTTTGCCCACCTCCACCAGTGACCTTCACCCCTTTGTCTGTGTCCATGGACTATGTATACATGTTCTTTGGTTATTCTTTTCACCTTCTTTGAACAGTCCCCCCACTTACCGCCCCTCTGAACTCCAGGTCCATCTGTGCTGTCACAGAGGGTTAAGAGAGTTTTGTTTTTTTTTTTTTTTACAGCTGCTTAATATTCCATAGTGTAAATGTACCACAGCTTTTTTATCCACTCATCTATTGATGGGCATTTCAGATCTTGTTTTCAGATACTGGAAGTGCCCATCAATCAATGAGTGGACAAGAAAGCTGTGGTACATTTACACAATAGAATATCCTTTTTAAATGGTGTTTGTTGGAATCTATCTTAGGATATATTTCCAGAAGTGGGATCGATGGGTCAAACAGCAGTTCTATTCTTAATTTGTTGAGGAAACTCCATACTGCTCTCCACAGTGGCTGCACCAGTCTGCATTCCCACCAGCAGTGCACTAGGGTTCCCTTTTCTCTGCATCCTCGCCAGCACTTGTTTGTTGATTTATTAATGGTAACCGTAACCATTCTGACAGGTGTGAGGTGATACTTCACTGTAGTTTTAATTTACATCTCTGATGAATAGTGATGTTGAGCATTTTTTCATGTGTCTGTTGGCCATATAATCTTTAGAGAAGTGTCTAGTCAGGACCTTTGCCAATTTTTTAATTGGATTGTTTGCTTCCTGGTGTTCAGTTATATAAATTCTTTGAGTATTTTGGAAATTAACCCCTTATCAGATGTATCATGGCGAATATGTTCTCCCATATAGTAGGTTCCCTTTTCATTTTGTTGGTTTGTTGTATAGAAACTTTTTAGTTTGATGTAGTCTCATTTGTTTATTTTTTTTTCCTTCGTTTCCCTTGCCCTGGGAGGTATGTCAGTAAAATATGGCTATGCCGGATGTCTGAGACTTTATTGCTTATTGTCTTCCAGGATTTGTTATGATTTCGTTACTTATATTTAAGTCTTTTATCCATTTTGAATTTATTCTTTGGTATGGTGTAAGTTGGTGGTCTAGTTTCATTTGTTGCATCCACCTGTCCAGTTTTCCCGACACCATTTATTAAAGAGGTTGTTTTTACTCCCTTGATTGCTCTTGCCTCCTCTGTCAAATATTAATTGTCCATAAAGGTGTTGGTTGATCTCTGGGCTCTGTTTCTGTTCCATTGATCTATATGCCTGATCTTATGCCAGTACCAATTTTGATTACAGTGGTTTTTGTAGTTCAGTTAGATATTTAGTAAATATCTCTCCAAATTCGTTCTTTCTCAAGATTGTTGAGGTTATTCGAGGTCTTTTTTTTGCTTCCATATACATATTTTGGAATACTTGTTCTAGATCTATGGAACATGTCCTTGATATTTTAATAGGAATTGCATTGAGACTACAGATTGCAGTGGGTAGTAGACATTTTTATGATGTTAATTCTTCCAGTTCATGAACACAGTATGTACTTCCATTTGTTTGTATCTTCCTCTGTTTATTTCTTCAGTGTCCTATAGTTTTCCAAGTACAGGTCTTTTACTGTCTTGGTTAAGCTTATTCCTAGGAGCCTTATTTTTTATTTCTTTGCTGCAGTAGTAAATGTGATTGTTTCCTTAGTTTCTCTTTCTGAGAGTTCATTATGCCACCAATGCCTGTGTGGCTCAGTGGTTGAGTGCTGACCGCTGAACCAATAGCTTGCAGTTCAATTTTCTGTCAGGGCCCATGCCTGGGTTTTGGGCTTTATTACCAGTTGGGGCATGCAGGAGGTATCCAATCAATGATTCTCTCTCATCTCTGATGTTTCTCTCTCCCTTTCCCTTCCTCTCCAAAATCAATAAAAATATTTTTTTTAAGTGCCACCAATTTCTGGGTGTTAATTTTGTATCTTGCTACTTTGCCAAATTCATTTATCATATTTAGTAGTTTTTTGGTGGAGGTTAGATTTTCTATGTACAATATCATGTCATCTGCAAATAATGACAATTTTACTTCTTCCTTTCCAGTTTGGATACTTTTTATGTTTTCTTGTTTGATTGTAGGACTTCCATTACTATCCTTCCTATATAATAAAAGAGTAATATGCAAATTGTCCCCTTGACTGGGAGTTGGGAGGGCGGTGGGAGGATGAGGGGGGCTGGCTGGCCAACCTTTTGCATCCCCTCCTCCAGCTAGCCTTATCCCGATCAGGGCTGGCCAGTCGGACCCCACCCATGCACGAATTCTTGCACTGGGCCTCCAGTGTTGAATAAGAGCGATGAAAGTGGACATCCCTGTTTTGATCTTAAGAGAAACACTTTTAGTTTTTGCCCATTGAATATAATGATGTTGGTTGTAGGTTTGTCAAAATGGCTTTTATTATGTTGAGGTATGATCCCTCTTTCTCACTTTGCTGAGAGTTTTTATCATAAACTAGGGGCCCGGTGCACAAAAAATTGTGCACTCGGAGGGTCCCTCAGCCTGGCCTGTGCCCTCTCGCAGTCTGGGACCCCTCAGGGGATGTCTACCTGCTGGCATACCTGGCCAACCTGGGTGAGGGGCTGATGCCTGTTTGCAGGCTGGCCAAGCCCCCCAGTGTGAACCCTCACTCCATTGGGGTGTGGCAAGCCTGAGTGATGGGCTGAGGGCTGTTTTCAGGCTGCCCACAGTCCCTTCAGGGTTCGAGACCCTACTGGGGTACCTGGCCAGCCTGGGTGAGGGGGCTGAGGGCCGTTTTCAGGCTTTCAGGCTGCCCACAGCTCCCATTGACCCAAGGTCCCAGTGAGGCTGGCTGGAATCAGGTTTCTAGGGTTTATCTTTTATAATTGAAATACTGTTGCTTTGAGCCAAGGCCTAAGCAGGTAAGGAAGCCTCCTGTTTGTTTCAGCTCCATGGCTTCTATAATTGAAACATTGTTACCATGAGCAGAGGCTCAGCCAGCCTAGGCAGGCAGATGCAATGGAAGCCTGCTGTTTACTCTAGCTCCGTGGCTGCCGGCCGCCATCTTGGCTGGGTTAATTTGCATACAGCCGCTCTGATTGGCTGGTGGGCATGGCATGGATGGTGGGCGTGGCTTAGGCATCCCGGAGAGATTGTTAATTTGTTTTTTTTTTTTTAATTATTAGATTAGACTAGAGGCTGGGTGCACAAAAATGTGTGCACTCAGGGGGTCCCTCAGCCCAGCCTGTGCCCTCTCGCAGTCTGGGAACCCTCCAGGGATGTCCACCTGCCGGCTTAGGCCCATTCCCCGGGTGATCGGGTCTAAGCTGTCAGTCAGACATCCCTCTAGCAGCCAGGGAGCCCTTGGGGGATGTCCACTTGCCAGCGAGGAACAGACCTAAGCTGCAGTTGGACATCCTTAGCGCTGCTGAGGAGGCAGGAGAAGCTCCCACCACCACCGTTGTACTGGCAGCCGTCAGCCTGGATTGTGGCTGAGCAGAGCTCCCCCTGTGGGAGTGCACTGACAACGAGGGGCAGCTCCTGCACTGAGTGTCTGCCCCCTGGTGGTCAGTGTGTATCATAGTGACCAGTCATTCCCAGTAGTTCTGCTGTTAGGGTCAATTTGCATATTACCCTTTTATTATATAGGATAGAGGCCTGGTACATGGGTGGGGGCTGGCCTGAAGGGTGTCCCGGATCAGGGTGGGGGTCCTGCTGGAGTTCTTGGCCAGCCTGGGTGAGGGACTGAGGGCCATTTTCAGACTGGCCACACCCCTTCAGTGAGGAGTGTTCTGCTGGGGTGCCTGCCCAGCCTGGGTGAGTGGCTGATGGCTGTTTGCAAGCTGGCCACAGCCCCCAGCCACCCAAGCTCCCAGCGAGGCTGGCTGGAAGCAGGTATCGGGTTTATTTATCTATAATTGAAACTTTGTTGCCTTCAGCGGAGGCCACAGCCGGCCTAGGCAGGCAGCTTTCTCCGTCGCTGGGGCAATGAAGCCTCCTATTTGCTCCAGTTCTGTGGCTGCCGGCTGCCATCTTGGTAGGTTAATTTGCATACAGTTGCTCTGATTGGCTGATGGGCGTGGCTTGGGATGTAGCAGAGTGGTGCAATTGGTATATTACTCTTTTATTAGATTGGATGGCTGCTCGATTTTATCAAATGTTTTTTCTGCATCTTTTGATGTGTTCATGTGACTTTTATTTTTCATTTTATGTGATATATCACATTTGCTGATTTGCAAATATTGTACCCTTGCAACCCCAGAGTAAATCCAACTTGATCATGGTGTATGATCTTTTTAATGTATTGCTGGATCCAGTGTGCTAATATTTTGTTGAGGATCATAGTATCTGATTATCAGAGATATTGGTCTATAATTCTTTCTTTATAGTGTCTTTTTCTGGTTTTGGAATTAGGAAAATGTTGGCCTTGTAAAAAACACTTGCAAGTCTTCCCCCCTCTTGAATTTTTCAGAACAGTTCAAAGAAGATAGGTATTAGTTCTTTGAATGTTTGGTAAAATTTGCCTGTGAAGCCATGCTGTCCAGGATTTCTTTTTGCTGGGAGGTTTTTTTTATTACTGCTTCAGTTTTATTAGTTGTTACTGGTCTATTCATGTTTTCTTGGTTCAGTTTTGTGAGATTGTATGTTTCCAGGAATTTATTCGTTCATCTCTTCAAAGAACCAGCTCTTAATCTCATTGTCTTTTAGTCTCTATGTTATAAATCCTTTCTGATCTTTATTTTCTTTCTTCTACTAACTTTTGACTTCATTTGTTTTTATTCTAGTACTTGAGATGTAAACTTAGGTTGTTTGAATATTTTTGTGTCTTGAGGTAGACATTTATCACTGTAAACTCCCTCTTAGTACTGCTTTCTCTACATCCATAAATTGTGGTATACTGTATTTCTATTTGAATTGTTAATACTAACTTGAGACAAAAGGAAATTGCCCTGGATGGTGTGTTCAGACACACACACACACACACACACCCCAACCACCCCACCCCACCCACCAGGGCTAGGAGTCAAACCTACAACCCAGGTGTGCACCCTTGACCAGGAATTGAGCCCGTGTTTAATAAGATTCCAATCTTTTTTTTTTTAAATATATTTTATTGATTTTTTTACAGAGAGGAAGGGAGAGAGATAGAGAGTTAGAAACATTGATGAGAGAGAAACATCCATCAGCTGCCTCCTGCACACCCCACACTGGGGTTGTGCCTGCAACCAAGGTACATGCCCCTGACCGGAATCAAACCTGGGACCTTTCAGTCCCCAGGCCGATGCTCTATCCACTGAGCTAAACCAGTCAGGGCTAGTCTGTTTACTTTTAAAGAAATTATTGATAGGTATGTGCTTATTGCCATTTAATAATGTTTTGTAACTCTTGTTACTGCCTATGCTCCTTCTCTTGCTCTCTTACTAGTAGTTGTGGTTTGATGATTTTATTTGGTGGCATGCTTGGATCCTTTCTCATTACCATTTGTGCATCGACTATAGGTGTTTGCTTTGTGGGTTACATGCTTACATATAACAACCTGTATTTATAAGTTTAAATACATACTAAAGCTCTGCATTTTTACTCTCTCCCCACTCGTGTTTTATGTTTTCAATGTAACATTTCACATCTTTTTATCTTTTGTATCCCTTAATTATTGTAGTGATGGTCATTTTTTACTATTTTTGTCTTTTAACCTTCATAGTAGCACTGTAAGTGGTTTGTCCACTAACATTACTATTATTTATTTACCTGTGAGATTATACTTTCACATATTTTCTTGTTACCAATTGGCATCATTTATTTCAGTTTAAAGAAGTCCCTTTACTTTTTATACGGCTTTTTAATCATGATGAATTCTTTAGCTTTTGCTTGTCTAGAAAAAACTCTCTCCTTCAAGTCTGGATAATAACTTTACCAGGTGGAATATTCTTAATGCTAAGTTTTTTTTCTTTCAGCACTTTGTTAAAAATAAGCAAACACGTCTCTCAAAGTTTAGTTTTTTATTGAATGTGTTACAAAAGAAGTTTAGTCAAAAAGACCAGAGCCCGTGACATCATCAGACTCTGGATTTTTCTTTCTTTGCTTCCACTTTCTCCTCTGTAGCTGGGGCAGCAGTGGTGGAGGGGGCATGTCCATCTGCCTCTACAATGCAGATGAGACTCCCAGTGTTGACATTGGCCAGAGCCTTTGCAAACAAGCCTGGCCAGAAAGGTTCAACATTTACTCCAGCTGCTTTGATGAGGGCATTGATTTTATCCTCCATCACAGCCTTCGCGTCGTCATGCAGGAGAAGGGCCATCGTGCAGGATAGTGGCAGGTAGATGCAGCTCTGAGATGGAGGCCTTGGTGTGGGCGAGTGCTGGGTGGGTGAGCGCTGCCGGGCGTGGTGCTAGTTGCCAGGTGAAGTGAGGGCCGCCTCCTCAGCTTCCTTGGAAGGACGGAGCACCTTACCAGCAGCTGGGGAAAGGGAGATATGTTTGTTATGTTGATTGTATGTTAGTTTTTCAGGGTATATCTGTGTCAAAGTTGATCAAATTGTGTACATTGTGTACTTTATGTGCAGTTAATGTCAGGTACATCTCAAAGCTGTTTTTAAATTTTTATTTTGGAGAATAAGTTGTTAGTATGCAAGAACTCAAGAAATACTGTTTTCATGAGCCCTTCTTGAGGCAACCAATCGATGTGTCTCTACTAGAAAATAAGTTTCAGACAACAAAAATGACTAGAAAGACATTTATACACACATATCTCATTTTATTGCACTTTGCTGATGTACTTTTTACAAATTAAAGGCAAGACTCCACCAGCAAAAAGATTACAACTCACTTTATTTTAATACTTTATAGCAGTGGTCTGAACCACATCTGCAGTATCTCCAAGGTATGCCTGTATAAATACACAGTTTATGGTAGAGAACTAAGACTAAATGAGGCTTAGAAGGCAGAGTATAGGATGTATTGGCCATGTGTTCTGCTGAGGCAGATAGAGTACAGCTGTTAAAATGCTGTATCAGTGATTAGAGTGTGGGTCCACACACTGAAGGGTTGCAGGTTCAATTCCCGGCCTCAGTTGGGGCGCATGCAGGAGGCAACCAATCAATGTTTCTCTCTCTCTCACTTCAGTGTTTCTCTCTGTCTCTCTCATTCTACCCCCCTCCCTTCCCTAACTCCTTCCCTCTTTTTTACTCTCTCAAATGGAGAAAATATCCTCTGGTTAGATTTAACAAAAACAACAGTGTGGCACATGAGCAGCTGAAGATCCACATATTTTCATGTTGGTACCATTCACACACAAACACCTCCTTCCGACCCCCACAAAAAATAAAAAACAGGGAGAACCCAGCCAGCGTAGCTCAGTGGTTGAGCATCCACCTATGAATCAGGAAGTCCCTGTTCAATCCGCAGTCAGGGCACATGCCCGGGTTGCAGGCTTGATCCCCAGTGTGGGGTGTGCAGGAGGAAGCTGATCAATGATTTTCTCTCATCATTGATGTATCTCTCTCCCTCTCCCTTCCTCTCTGAAATCAATAAGGATATCTGTTAAAAAGAAAAGAAAAGAAAGAACTAGAGAATAGGAAGCACATTGCAAACACTTTATTAAAGATTTTAGTAATCATATTGGCAGTATTATTCTAAGATAGTTATGTGGCAGTGAGCATCCCTAGCACCAGATTATGGTCTTGAATGCAGCTTCTCACAAGCAAACCAGAACTCTTGAGGAAATGGCAGTTCCAGGTCTGAAGTAGGTAATGTACAAGATGAGCTTGTACATCTTGTCATACCAGATTGAAAAGAAATAAAGTCATATTTTTACATACTAGTATTATGTCAAAGGAGCCAACTTGGACAGGTCCCAGTGCCAAAGATGGGCAGTATGAGTGTCAAAAATGAGAATAATTGCAATGAACTGAACCTACCACATAAGCTTAAATCCATGAGTTCATACATTTAAGAGAGAATCGGTCATCTTTGGAGAAAGTTAGGGGACCAATTCTGAAAGTATCAAGCTTATGCTGCCTTTCCTACCTGATCTGTACCACTGGGAAACCAAGTATTATGAGGGAATTGTCCCTATCTAGGGTATTCCATGTAATAAATGACAAAGAAATGAATTTCAGTATCACATTTCATACTCTCAGTGAATTATGAGAGGCATAGATTATTGACAGGTTCTAACAACATAGAGAGAGACAATGTCACATCAATGCCAGCTGATGAAAGAATACACCACCGCATGTTGTCTTGGCAAAGGGGTCAGACCTGAGTCCGATCCCATCATGGATCCAGCTCGCAATGTAGGAATTCAGGGGAACATGTTGAACTGAGTATGCAACAGCAAAACCCAGCCTGAGAAACTACAGATCGGATGACACTGATTCTTCAACAGAAAAATTATAAAGAATAAAAGGATCAGAGGATGAAGCTATAAATTAGGAGATGTAAAAAAAAAAAAAAAGTAAAAAAAATTTTAAACCAACAAGACTAAATTTTAGAGTCGGGATGCACATTTGGGTAACAAAAAGATTATAAGTCAGGATAATGGGTGAGCGGAGCTGTAATTCAAGTAAGACATAATGACAGGGCTTCTAGGGTAAATTGCAGTCTTATTCTTAACTTGGTGATGGTTACAAGAGTGCTTTAGAGTAATTCACGAAGCTATATATTTACTATGTATGGTTTTCTGAATCTGTCCTCCTTTCATATGTTTGAAAAATGTTCTGTTTCTTAAATTCCTGAGTCCCTAATTCTCACTTTATATGCATATTGCTGAAAAATATACACTCTGATAGGAATCCTTAAAGGAGAATTATGAGTGGCTAATCCTTAGTTCATCAAAACAGCTGTCCTACATAAGCCAGACCTGAGGATTAGAGGGGAAATGAGCAGCAGCCTTGGGTCTGCCAAAGCAGTGTTCTGTTGCCAGGCAAAGTCACAAGTCCCCCTCCTTACAGATTGGCTGCAATGCCGTCAGCTGGGCCCCTGCTGTTGTACCTGGAAGCCTCATAGACCAGCCATCAGGACAGAAGCCCAACTACATCAAGAAATTTGCCTCAGGCGGCTGTGACAACCTCATCAAGCTGTGGAAGTAAGTGGGGTTCGTGGACTTCTCAAGGGGACACTTCTTACCTTCTACTCTACCTCCCATGACAGCCACAGTTCACAAGAAAACAGGATCATCTTTTTTCCTCTTGCCCATAGAATACTGTTTTCAATGTCAGAGAACATCCTCTAAAAAACACACAACTTGCTGTTAGCTGAAGCAGTTTCACTCTTTCCCTAATTCCTAATTGCTAGAGCTGACTTGGCTATGGAAGAGCAGTGCATTATAGCTGGTGAACTGGATAAAACTCTACAGACTCAACAAACGGAATCAGGAAGATAGAATAGCTTCTCAGCCCCTTTGGAGCTTACAGTGTGCAGAAGGAATGTGATCCACATGCACAATAGAGGTGTGGGAAAGACTCCTGGGCTGCTACCTGATTCTCTTCTCATCTCCCCTTTAGGGAAGAAGAGGACGGCCAGTGGAAGGAGGAACAGAAGCTGGAAGCACACAGTGACTGGGTTCGAGATGTGGCCTGGGCCCCTTCCATTGGTCTACCCACCAGCACCATCGCCAGCTGTTCCCAGGTCAGCTCAGACCCATGAGGGATTCCCGTGTTATTTAATCTCTGAGTGTGTCCCATCAGCCATTGCAGTCCCCTTAGGGGAGAGTTCTTGAAAGGTAAGAGCAGGGCAACAAGTACCTTTGGGCCTGTGCAGATAGCAGAGCAGTGGAGCAGGTCATCAAGCAGTGAAGTCTTGATATGAAGCCACAAGTGGCTTGCCTCCACTGAGCCAAGAGCAGGACCAGCTTCCCCTGCTGAAGCTTGTGTGAGTAGAGAATGGAAGTGCTCTACTAAGAGAGGTACAGTTCTAAGAGGTTATTCCCAAACAAGGTACAGTTCTAAGAGATTATTCCCAAACAAGGACTAGGGCAATGGGAAAGTCTTAAGACCTGGGCTCATCTACTACTACCCACTCTTCCCAGATCACAAAAGTAAGTCTATAGGCTACCAACATGCAAGAATTAAGCTAGGCCTTTTATATGTATCATTTGTGCCTATTTTGTTTTTTCTCCCTTCTCATTCTCTGAACTTGGTATTTAGGCAGCCAGACCCATTCAGTTGAGAAAGTATAGACAGAGCAGAGGGAACTGAAACAAGAAAGTGACTTTGAAGACATGAAAACCGCCCCCATCTCCTGTCTTCCCAGGATGGCCGTGTGTTCATTTGGACATGTGACGATGCCTCAAGCAATACGTGGTCTCCCAAACTATTGCACAAGTTCAATGATGTTGTGTGGCATGTGAGCTGGTCCATCACAGCCAACATCCTTGCCGTCTCAGGTGGCGATAATAAGGTACACAGCATTTCCATGACCTGGGGGACAGGGCCCCATTTGTCTTTGCCCACTGGAAAATGCAGTTAATGAGGCCTGCATTTTGAGCATGTGTCCTAATTATATCCTTAAATCTTACTGCCCTTGAAGAGGTAGTATGAAAAACAGAAAGTTTATATAAGGATATTAACTTCTACATATTTTATTACTATTTAATTTCAATTTTCTTAAAATTTAAAGATATTTCTCGCCCTAACCGCTTTGGCTCAGTGGATAGAGCGTCGGCCTGCGGACTGAAGGGTCCCAGGTTCGATTCCGGTCAAGGGCATGTATCTTGGTTGCGGGCACATCCCCAGTGGGGGGTGTGCAGGAGGCAGCTGATCTATGTTTCTGTCTATTCCTCTCCCTTCCTCTCTGTAAAAAATCAATAAAATATATAAAAAAATAAAAAAATAAAATAAAGATATTTCTAGCCCGCCGGTGTGGCTCAGTGGTTGAGCATCGACTTATGAACCAGGAGATCATGGTTCAATTGCCAGTCGGGGCACATGCCCAGTTTGTGGGCTCAATCCCCAGTGTGGGTCGTGCAGGAGGCAGCCAATGATTCTCTCTCATGAATTATCCCTTTGCCCAGCGTATCTATGTCACTGTCATAGTGACTATTATGATAGCACAGTGCTTATGTTCAAGTAACCCTTTTTGTACTTAATGGCCCCAAAGCACAAGAGTAGTGATGCTGGCAATTCAGATATGCCAAAGAGAAGCTATAACGTGCTTCCTTTAACTAAAGGATGAGTATAGTACAATAAGATAACTGAAAAAGAGACCATATTACATAACTTTTATTATAGTATATTATTTCAGTTGTTCTCTTTTGTTACTCTTACTGTGCCTCGTTTATAAATTAAAATTTGTCATAGGTATAATGTATAGGGTTCAGTACTACTATCCACGTTTCAGGCATCCACTGGGGGAGTCATGGAAAATATCCCTTGTGGATGGGGGGCTACTTATATTGGTTTGGGGGAGCGGGGTTCATTAGGTCCCATAATTCCTATAGGCTTTCTATACTCTTCATTCTTGTTCTTCTGGATACTTTCAAATGTCCTATCTTCCAGATCATAGTTCTTTCTTATACATTGTTGAGGCTGCTTTTGAATTTTTAAGCTCTAGGATTTGAGTTTTGATGGTTTCTATTGTTTTGCCAAAGTTCATGTTATTCATGCATTATTTTAATCTCATTTATTCATGTAGTTCACTAAACTTCAAAAGGATTACTCTGAATTCTTTATCTGATAGTTCATAGATCTCCATTTCTTTAGTATCAGGTACTAGAGCTTGATTAATTTCCTTTGATGGTATCATATTTACCTGGTTTTTCATGATCCTTGGTATCTGCACACTGGAGTAAGTGGTCTCCTCTTCCAGGCTTTACAGGTGTTTGGGTTTCTGGAAGTGTCTGTTGGTATGAGGCAGTTGAGCGCCGAGGTACGGGATGCGGCATGTGCCATTGGCTGAGAACAGCTAGATATGATTGCTGGCTTGGTTTCCTGCCCGAGTCTATAGAATGAGCTTCACAATTGCCTGGTCAGACTTACTGAATGGTCAAGACTGAGTATTCTACTCAGCAGTAGGTGGGGCTGTGAATTAGCTTCCCTGCTTTGATGGGACAATGGGACAGCACCCAGAGCTCATTTTGGGACCCTAATCAGGCAAGAGTGCACTGAATATCTTGGTCAAGAGAGGTCACTTGTTTTGCTCTGGAGACAGGAACAGCCCTAGTCTGTGCTTCTGTTCCAGTGGCCCTAGAGGCAGGGATGTTTGATGGGATACACTGCTTCGCAAGTGCTCTGGGAAGGGTCCCTGGTCTGAAGGCCGTTTTCAGCAGTACGTGTGGTTAGAAATTAGTTTCCTGGGCTCAGCAGGAAAAGCAGTTCTAAGGCCACTAATATTCTTTATGGCTTTGACTCAAGCCAGTCCATGCCCCAATAGGGCCACTGGCTTTGCTCTGCAGATAATCAGTTCTGCCTGCCTACCTTCCACTCAGCTATACAGTTGGTGGGACTTGTGGATTCGAGGTGTTCTTGCCAGCTCTTCCTGCAGTAGGTAGGGCTATGACTTACAAAAGTAGGCACAACTCTGGTTTGGGGACCTGAACTAGGCGATCTGCACTCACCAAGTTCCCTGGTCAGACTGTGCCCTGAGACTAGCTGGATTCTGCAGGTAGGAACCAGGTCTGCAGAGATCTGAATGCTGGTTGTTGGAAGCCCCTTCTCCATCACACTGATTTCCGGTGGCTGACCCCACGGGTTCACCTTAGTAGAAGGCCCTGTTGAGGTGCTGGATTGATGTCATCCTAGTGCTCTCCTCCCTCCGGAAGAACTGCACCTGCCGGGGGGAGGGAGAGTGGTGCCGTTAGCATGTAGCCATCCCTCTTACCTTCCAAATGCAGTCCAGCCTGGTCTCTAGTGTGAGGGATGGTGGGAGGGGGTGTCAGCCTCCCTCCCTCCCCTGTTCTAGTACTCTTAGTGTTTCTTGTCCATGAACAGTTATTCTTTTAAGGGGGAATGAAATTTGAAACTATTCGTGTCACCTTCTTTGTGTAGATTTTTCTTCTAATGGAATTTCAGTGAGGAAACCAAGATTAGTCCTCTGTTTACCCACATGGTTGTGAGCCATGGTTCTTCAGGAATCCATTGAGATGAGAGCAGAAGGGAAGGGGTGCTGACCTGTGTGTGTGCTGGCTTGCAGGTGACCCTGTGGAAGGAGTCAGTCGACGGGCAGTGGGTGTGCATCAGTGATGTCAACAAGGGCCAGGGTTCCGTGTCTGCTTCCGTCACAGAGGGCCAGCAGAACGAGCAGTGACAAGACGGGCAGGGCCCAGCTCCCCACCTGCCAATTCCTGGACCAACTGACCAAACAGCGGCAAGGAAGCGCTCAACAAAATTACTTTCCCAGGAACAGTTAAAACTGCAACAAGATTGATCATCTGCCTTAACATGATTTGATATGGTTTGTAATTTAAAAGCACTCATTATGAGGGGAAAACTACAAATGATCTATTATTTAAAAATATTTTTTGGCCATTTTTATGTACCTTTTGGGTTCAGGCATTATTTGGGAGTTTTTGTTTCCAAAGTAATTAAACATGATGTTTATAATTCTCCCTACATTAGTTATCCTCCCTAAAGTTCATTTGACTCTTGTTGGTCAACATGAACCAAGTCCCTGTTGGTCTGTCACAGTGTGAGCATCCTGGGGATTCAGTTTATTCAGAAGGCACCACACAAAGCACTGTAAAGGGAGTGCTAGACTTGGTCTGCATGCACATCCTCTTCTGTAGATGAGACTAATAAAGTCTGCCCTACAGAATGGTTGCAAGACTCAAATGAGCTAATACATGTGGGTGATCCACAAAATGGCATGTAAATGCAGGACAGTACTAACCAAGTATCAATATAGTTAAGAGACTGGCCGGAAGGGACAGGAGGGGCTTGTGATGGAGACCATGGTTCTGGTCTAAATTGACCCTGAGCCAACTATATCACCTCTCAGCAGAGGACCCTCTGCTGAATCAGCATTCACAATAGCTACCATTTCCTGAGACCTGCTGTGAGCTGGCAATGCATGTGCCTCTTTCACATAGTGAGCAGCACAACAAACTATAGGTATGTATATACCCCCAATTTACTGATGAACTGGCACAGAATTGGCCACTGCCAAGTTGGTAAAGCCAGTACTCTCAATGTAGAATGAGGGGGCTCCTCAGCTGTTATCTAGGGATGGATCACAGTAGTTTGATAGGAATGCACTTAGAAAAAAGGTCAGACCACTCACTTCAGGAGGCTGTGTGCACAGGTAAGTGTGGGTCCCTATTCTGTTCCTCATCCTTCGTTTGTTTTTCTGCAGCAAAACCCCTGTGTTGAAATAAATGTTAGATTGTAACATATAAAATGGGAAGCAGTGAAACTATGTTGGTTGAAGTGAGGATAGAGAGGCCCAACCCACCCAGACTTCCAGATCATTCCATAAAATCCAAGCCTTTGAAGAACAGTATGAAAACTGCAGGTGATTTGTGTTTTTTCTTTCTTGTTATTCACATGAGAAAAGAAAGGCCCAAGAAGGCACCTTTGCATACTTTTCTCAATGGACACAGACTACACTGAATTCTAATTAGCTCTACGTATGTGTCTGCCTTCCCTAACAAACTCGGTGCTCCCCAGGGACAAGTCTAGTCTTCTGATGGTGCCAGGTACTTCCAACAAATGAATAAGAAGGGACTAGTTCCATGTCACATACTGGGTAATAGGTCAGTGGTGTCCTGGCCATGTGCTCTGTGTGTAATTTACACCAGGGAGGATCAGTTTAGATAAGCTGGAGGTATATAAAATTATCACCTTCAACAGTTTATGCTTAAGAGTAGTAACAGATTCACCATTTGGAGGTAAGAAAAATCCCCCAAATTTATTACCATAAACTAAGCTAATTAAGTGGAAATGCTATGTTAACCTTCCAGAACAGTTGCCACCCAAATGAGATGAATAAAATGATAACTTAAAAGGTATAGAGAGTGCTTGACAAGATAAAAGGGCAGTAGCAGCCATCGATTTTTCATCCTTTCACAAAAACACAGCAACTAGTGTGGCAAAAGAAACCTCCAGACAACATTAAGGTAGTCCCTTAAACCATTGAATCTGGAAGAGTGGCCACACCATTCATAGCCATAATACTTGTGTGGGATCTACATGGAGGGTGGGCGGGCAGTTTATTATGATCCTTTGAGCCAAGTAGCCCAATAATTACCATCAAATAATTACCCAATCTGAACAGAAAACAGCAAGCCAATGAGAACAACTGTCAAAACCAGAAATTTCACAGGCTTTTGTTATGAGTTCTATAGGAGAGGTCTCCACTTCCGCACATGAAGGATTAACGGCTGTGATTTTCATCACACTGTACACAACTAGTATATATGACAACAGGCAGTACTAGGAAAAACAAAAGCAAGTGAGGGGAACACAGTTATCCCAGCCTACTGACAGGCCAAAGGACAGGGAGACAGAATCCGATGGTCTCACTGAGTTGAAGAGACAGATCAGAGTTCAGGAAAGCTAAACCCCAATACTAAAGGACAGAGCAAGCTCCTGAGATCTGCAAAAGGGGTTCTTAGAGTCTTTAACCAAGTATTAATCTACATATATCTTCATGACTGAAAAGCAATAGACCAAACAATTCCTGGAAACTCACAGCAGTTCATTTTCCCAATAACTAGAGAGCAAAATCTTCATAAACATAAAGATACTAAGAAAGATACATGCCTTAATAGTAAGTCGTAATTTAGGTCTAGAGGAAAGGTTGCTCTGGATCTTAAAGCAAGTCTTGAAAGGATCAAACTGATCCACCAATAATTTCACTTAGTGCCAGGTCAAAGCCCAACACTCTTTAAAGGAAAAACAAAATTTACAATGTCTAGCAGCCAATCCAAAATAAGCAGCATGCAAAGAAGCAGGAAAATACTGCCCATAACTAGGAGAGGAAAAAAGAAACCTGACAGTCACAGAAATGAAACCATGTCATTAGCAGAGTATGACCTTAAAACACAAATATATTCAAGAATGTAAAGGAAAAGGAACATAAAAACAGAAAAAAAAATGTTGCCAAAAATTCCTAGAAATGAAAAAAATCAGTATCTAAAGTGAAAACATACTGGGTGGGAATAAGAGCAGATTAAACACCACAGGGAGAAAGGTGACACTAAGTCTGAAGAGACAATGGAAACTATACAAATGAGTGCAGAGAAAAAGGAACTCAAAAGATGAACCAAGCAACTGTACAGGGACAATAGTAAGTAGTCTAAAATGTATAACATGGAGTCCCAAGGAGAAAACAAGTTTGGGGGGAGGGGGGTTAGGGGGAAAAAAAATACCTGAAGAGCCTGGCCAGCAGAAATCAGTAGTTGAGCATTGACCTATAAACCACGAGGTCATTGGTTGATTCCCAGTTCAGGGCACATGCCCGGGGTCCAGGTGGCAGCCGACCAATGAATCTCATCATTGATGTTTCCATTTCTCTCCCTTCCTCTCTGAAATCAAAAATATATTTAAAGTCCTAACCAGTTTGGTTCAGTGGATAGTGTCAGCCTGCGGACTGAAGGGTCCCAGGTTCCATTCTGGCCAAGGGCATGTACCTTAGTTGCGGGCACATCCCCAGGAGGTGTGCAGGAGGCAGCTGATCAATGTTTCTCTCTCATCGATGTTTCTAACTTTCTATCCCTCTCCCTCCCTCTCTGTAGAAAATCAATAAAATATATTCAAAGAAAGTCGTAATTTTTCAAATTGGAAAATTATAACCTGGCAGATCCAAGAAAACTGGAGACACAAGTGGAAGAATCACTGAACACACACATACCCCATAATAAAATTGCTGAAACTTGAACAAGCAGCCAGAGACAAGACCTATTACATAGAGAAGAACAAGTAGTCAGCCCTCCATGTCTGCAGGTTTTGCATCTGGGGATTTAGCCAACCACAGATGGAAAATATCCAGAAAAAAATTACAGAAAGTGCCAAAAAGCCAAACTTGAATTTGCCACACACCAAAAACTGTTGAACTCACCCACATATCAATGAAAGTGCTACACCACATTAACAAAGTGGAGGGTAAAAATCATTTCTTAAGAGATGCAGAAAAATATCTGACATGATACAACATCCACTTATGATTTAAAACCTCTCAATTAAAGGTTATAAATAACAAACCCACAGCTAACATACTCAGTGTGGAAAGCTGAAAGCTTTTCCTTGAAGATCAGAAACAAGACAAGGATGCTCACTCGACTCATTCAACATAGTAGTGGAAGTCCTAAACAAAGCAATAGGAAAGAGAAAGGCATCCAAGTTGGAAAGGAATAAGTAAAATTGTCACTATCTGTGGAAGACATAATTTTACATTTAAAAAAAAATCCATCAAAAGAATAGAAATAAATGAATATAGTAAAGTTGTAGGATATAAAATCAATATACAGAAATCTGTTGTATTTGTATATACTAGCAACACACTATCTGAAAGAAAAATGGAAACAATCCCATTTACAATTGCAACAAAAAGAATAAGCACCTAGAAACGTACTTCAGGTGAAAGACCTGTACAATGAAAACTACACAAAGAAATGGAAAGATAGTCTGTGTTCATGGATTGGAAGAATTACATTGTCAAAATGCCCATTCTACCTAAAGCAATCTATAGATTCGATGCAATCCTAATGGTATTTTTATAGAAATAGGAAAAAAATCCTAAAATTTGTATGGAACCACAAAAGACCCCAAATAGCCAAAGCAATCCTGGGGGATGGAGGTTGGGGGGTGCACAAAAAATACCCAGAGGTATCACAGTCCCCAATTTCAAACTATATTACAAAACTAATCAAAATAGTATGGTGCTGACAGAAAAAGAGACACAGATTAAAAAACAAACAAAAAAACAACAACAGACCAATGGGACAGAATTGAGAGCCCAGAAATAAACCTGCACATGTATGGGACAGTTAACATCGCATACCAGTAGTTTTATTGCTAGCTCTACCCAGTAGCCAGATAAGTTTCTATTGAACAAGTACAAAAAACATTTTATAAAGTATCATACTTTAAAAGAGCTTGTAAGAACATATAAGTAACTTCAAAATGCAATGTGTAGTTTGTTGTTATGATTCCTCACCCAAGGATATTTTTTCCATTTCTTGAGACGGGGGGGGGGGGGACAAAATGGAGATTGAGAGAGAGAAGGAGAAAGAGAAACATCTATTTGAAAGGGACACATTAATTGGTTGCCTCCCTGACTGGGGCTGGGGAATGAACCTGCAACCAAGGTATGTGGCCCTTAACTGGGAATCGAACCCATAACCCTTTGGTGCGCAAGCCACAACAGCCAGGCCTTGACACTATCTTATACCATAAATTCACTCAAAATGGACTAAAGGCCTGAATGTAAGACATAGGTAATAAGCTTCTGAACATCAGTTTCAGTGGTGTTTTGTGAATTTGACTTGAAAGGCAAGAAAAACAAAAATAAATGGGACTACATCAAACTAAAGAGCTTCCTCACAGCAAAGGAAACCACCAACAATACAAAAAAGGCAACCAACCAAATGGGAGAAGATATTTGCAAATGATACTTACGAATAAGGCATTAGTATCCAAATATATAAAGAATTCATGCAACAACAAAAATGATTAAAATATGAACAGAGGATCTGAATATTTTTCTAAGCAAGATATCCAGGTGGCCAACAGATAAGAATATATGTTCAATATCAATAATTATAAAAATGCAAATCAAAACCACAATTAGATATCACCTCATACCTATTAAAATGGCTATTATAAAAAGATGCAACAGCCCTAGCCGATTTGGCTCAGTGGCTAGAGTGTTGGCCCACAGAATGAAGGGTCCCGGGTTCCATGCCGGTCAAGGGCACACACCTGGGTTGCAGGCTCAATCCCTAGTGGGGTTGTACAGGATTCTCATAATTTTTGTTTCTATCTCTCCCTCTCTCTGAAATCAATAAAAAAATATTTTTTAAATACAACAAGTTGTCAAGATGAAGAGAAAAGAGAACCATCATACACTATTGGTGAGAATGCAATTTGGTGCAAGCACTATGAAAAACAGTTTGGAGGTTCCTTAAAAATTAATACTAGCTGAAGCCAGTTTGGCTCAGTGGATAGAGCATTGGCCTGCAGACAGAAAGGTCCCAGGCTCGATTCTGGTAAAGGGCACATACCCAGGTTGTGGGCTCAATCCCCAGTAGAAGGCATGCAGGAGGCAGCCAATCAATGATTCTCATCATTGATGTTTCTATCTCCCTCTCCCTTCATTTCTGAAATCAATAAAAATATTTTTTAAAGAATTTTTAATTAAAGTACCATATTACTCAGCAATTTCTTTTCTGGATATTTATACAAAGAATATGAAAACATTTAGAAAGCTATATGAACCCCTGTGTTCATTGCAACATTATTTACAATAGCCAAGATATGGAAACAACCTTAGCATCTATCAATGCATGAATGGATAAGTTGTGCAATATACAGACATAATGAAATACTACCATGATATTAAAAAAAAGTTGAAATATTGCCATTTGTAACAAAAGAGATAGATTTTGAGGGTATTATGTTAAGCAAAATTAAGTCCGATGGAAAAGGATAAAAACCGTATGCTTTACTCATCTGTAGAATATAAAACAAAAAAAGTAACAAGTGAACTAACAAAACAAACTCATAGGTACAACAAAATAGTAGCACCAAAAAGGGGATGGAAGAGGGCAAGATGGGTATAGGGGTCAAATATATGCTAATGAATAGAAACTAAACTTTTAGAGATGATAACACAATAGGGTACACAAATAAATCAATATTGCACACCTGAAATTTATATGATGTTAACCAGTTACAATAAAAGTTAAAATATAAAGGTGCTAATCATAATAAGTAATAAATTTTAAAGATAAGTAAAATAAAAATTAAGGTGAAATACAGGCTTTAAAAAAGAAAATCTGAAAGAATGAATCACCAGCAGAGCTGTATTACAAGAAATGTAAGGAAGTTCTTCAGGCACAAGAAAAATACTACCAATGAAAATCTGGATCTACTCAAAGAAGGATCACCAGAAATAGTAAATATCTGAGTAAATATAAAACTATAATTTTTTTAATCTCTCAAAACATATTGACTAATGTACATTGTGGGCTTGTAGCTTATGTAAAAATAAAATACGTGACAAGAGTAGCACAAACAATGGAAGGGGGAAATGAAAGCCTGTTGTAAGGGTCTAAAGTATATCTGAAGGGGTATCATATTTGACAACATACAGTAATATGATGAAGGTGTATTTGTAAATCCTAGGTCAACCACTAAAATAATAAAACAGAAGGTAGCTAACACCTTAATAGTGAAGGTAACATATCATAAAAATAATCCAAAAGTAGGCTTAAAAAAGAGAAAAACGTGAACAAAAACAGATGGGACAAATGGAAAACAAATACCCATGTTGTAGATTTAAACCAAAGAATATAGGTCATTACAATAAATAAAAGTTCCCTGGTAGAACTATCAGAATAGATTTATTTTTTAGGACCCATTATATACTGTTCATATGAAACCCACTTTAACCCTAAACACACAAATAAATTAAAACAACGAGAATGACTTTAAAAAATATATAAACACCACCCTAGCTTGTTTGGCTCAGTGAATAGAGCATCGCCTGCGGACTAAAGTATCCCAAGTTCGATTCCAGTCAAGGGCACATGCCCAGGTTGTGGGCTCAATTCCCAGTAAGAGGTGTGAAGGAGGTAGGGTTCTCTTCATCACTGATGTTTCTATCCTTTCCCCTCCTCTCTGAAATCAATCAAAATATGTTATCTATACTAATAAAAGCTCATGTGGTCATCACGCCCTCATGCAGCAGGCGCACGCAGGTGGGCGGGGCTGCATGTGTGGTGAGGCATACATGGATGGGCAGGGACTTGATGCTGCATGCACAGCTCCACGTGAAGCCGAGGAGGTGGGTTCTGGCAGCTCCACGTGATGAGGCTGGGGTCCCAGCGGCTCTAGGCAGAGCCTCGGAGGTGGGACCCCACAGCTCCAGCTTACCTCTTTGGGGCAATCCATCAAGGAGCCCTGGTTGGGTGAGCAGGGCCTACCTACCTCTTTGGGGAGATTGATCATGGGGCTCCCACACTGTGAGAGGGCACAGGCCAGGCTGGGGAGACCCCCTCCTCCCCGAATGCGTGAATTTCGTGCACCCAGCCTCTAATATGTGTGTGTGTGTGTGTGTGTGTGTGTTTACTAATCAGAAGATAGCTGAAGTGTCTGTACAAGTTTCCCCCAATAACTAAAAGTAGAGCATTCCTATGAAACTTCACAAACCAAAATGGCATAAAGCAAAGAAGCTATTACCATTAATTTATATGGAAAAATTTTTGAGCACTCCCAGACCCAAAAGTAACCTACCAGATAACATGTAAAACTTAAAATAACACCACATATAGTAAAAGCAGGAATTATATGACAACATACCACGCTTTAAACACCCATCAATCCTCTCAAGCAATAGACGCCATCTTATCCATTACTGGATGCCAACTTAAAGGCTATTACTACTAGCAGAACCAACAGTAACTTCAACAGCTTTCAAGATTCTCTGCGGAAATAGTACAAATGGTGACTCAGGAAAGTTCAACACTCACAATATATTTCATTCGCCACAATCAAAATACTTAATGTAGTTTTACACTAAACATGACACCCATATGCACACTCTCAGATTTTTCTGATACCTTCGGACACATCTTGTTAATGGATACACGAAAGAAATCGAGATAAAGCACAGACACTCACAGGCACAGTTCGAAGCTCTGGTGCCTGGTGCTGAGACGCTGGGTGTCAGTCCTGGGGAGGGAGTTTGGAGGTGCCACTCTTGCTGCTCAGAGTGCACGCTGCCTCTATAATGGCTTCCTGCAAAATAAACAGTGACACACTTTTTGCTTTTTGACGTTTTCATAAAAATAAAAATCCTCTTCAGATTTCTTTCTTTGGGTAAAAACAGATAATGTAGGTCTTTCATAAAAATGAAGCAGCATAACATGAATGTTCAAAGAGCAGGAGATACTTGTATTAATATAAGATAAAAGGATTTCAGAACAAGAAATATCAGGGATAAAGGAACATTAAAAAAAGAAACATGAATTCATCAAGATTACATAAATGTGTATGCACCTAAAATAGAGCTTCCAAATATGTGAAACAAAACTGACAAAACTGAAGAGAAATAATCCACAGCTATAGCTGGAGATCTCAGCACTCCTCTTTCAGGAACAGAACAAGGAGATCCCCCAAATCAGCAAGTTCACAGAACATAAAAAACCTATCACTCAATGACGTAACTGGCATTTATAGAACATTCTACCCAGTGACACTTAAATGCATTATTTTCAAGTGCATCTGGAATAATCATCAAGACAGACTAATTTCTGGACCCTAAAACAAGCTTTAACAAATCTAAAAAGAACTGAAATCATACGAAACATATTATCTGACTATAATGGAAGTTAATTAAAAATCAGTAATAGCCCTAACTGGTTTGGCTCAATGGATAGAGTGTCAGCCTGTGAACTCAAGGGTCCCAGGTTTGATTCCAGTCAAGGGCATGTACCTTGGTTGCAGGCACATCCCCAGTGGGAAGTGTGCAGAAGGCAGCTGATTGATGTTTCTCTCTCATTGATGTTTCTAACTATCTCTCTCCCTTCCTCTCTGTAAAAAATCAATTAAAAAAATAAAAATCAATAGAAATACATTTGGAAAATCTTCAAATATTTGGAAATTTGAGCAACACACATAGAGATAATTCATAGATCAAATGGGAAAAAAAACACAATAAAAATAGTTACCTTTAGCCCTAGCCAGTTTTCCCAGTGGTTAGAGCACTGGCCCTCGGACTGAAGGGTCACAGTTCTATTCCGGTTAAAGGCACGAACGTCTTCTGCAAGCTTGATCCTCAGCCAGGGTCGGGGAGTGTGCAGGAGGCAACCAATCAATGTGTCTCATATTGATGTTTCTCTCTGTCTCTCCCCCTTGCTTCCACTCTCTCTAAAAATCAATGGAAAAAAAATACTCTCAGGTGAGGATTAAAAAAAATAAAAAATCCACCCAGCCGGCATGGCTCAATGGTTGAGCATCAACCCAGGAACCAAGAGGTGACTAGTTAGAATCCTTGTCAGGGCACATGTGGGCTTGATCTGCCCATAGCAGGCATGCAGAAGGGAGCCAATTGATGTTTCTCTCTCATCAATGTTTCTATATATCTCTCTCTGTCCCTTCATCTTTCTCTAAAAATCAATTTTAAAAAATATTTTCAAAAAATAAAAAATCCGTTCAGCCGGCATGGCTCAGTGGTTGAGCACTGACCTGTGGACTCAAGGGTCCCGGGTTCAATTCCCGGTCAGGGTTCATGCCCGGGTTTCGGGCTCAATCCCCAGTGGGAGGCGTGCAGGAAGTAGCCAATCCATGATTCTCCCTCATGGATTTTCCTTTCTCTTTCTCTCCGCCCCCCCCCCCCCCACCGCATCCTCTCTCTCTAAACCAATCAGTAAAAAAATTTTTTTAATAAAAAATAAAAAGACTATAAGCATAACCAATGGACACAAGACACTAGGGGTTTGGGGAGGCCGGGGGAAGGTCAAGGGGGGAAACAAAAAAGGAAACATATGTAATACTCTTTGTAATACTTTAAACAATAAAGCAAAATTTTAAAAAGTTCCCAGAACCAAAATATAAAATAAAAAAGACCCTGAGTTTATGATAGAAATAAAATTTTGGAGGTAGCTAGGACACCAAATGTACTTTGAAAATTAGTAAACAAATAGAAAAAAAATCATGTATTTTGCCTTTCCTGTATAAACTATATTAAGGAACAACAACTTTAAAAATCACCATTTGTAATTCCTAATAAATGATGGATGTAGATAATTATCAATGGAAGATAAATCCATTAAGTGAAAAGTTAACAGGGAACTTTTAAATGAATAGGATCATTTAAGAACACTTGAATTCATGGATAATTCTTATTCTTAAAACTTCAGTAAAAGTGGAGCCACCAGGTATTGTATGCCTTGTAATGAAATTCAATAATAAGTACACAATACTAACAATGAAGTATTCTTCCCAAAAAGTAAGTTAAATTCTAACGAAACTTCATCTGAAGAAATAACTACCAGTTTACAGAAAGCAGGGGAGAGAGGAACAAGTTAAGTAATACCACAAGAAAGCCATCAGCAAAGTCCAGAAGGTGGGAAATTGCACAGGACAAATAACCTGTTTTTGTTTTTTAATAAATGGCATGGGCCCTGCTGGTATGGCTCGTTGGTTGAGCAGTCCTGTGCACCCGAGAGTCACAGGCTTGATTCATGATGGGGCACTGCTTGATCCCCAGTGGGGGGCATGCAGGAGGCAGCCAATCTGTTTTTCTTTCTCCCTCTCCCTCTCTAAAATCAATAAAAATTTATACATATATTTAAATATAATAAATGACTTGGGATGAAAGAGAGGAGGAACAGGTAAGGGAGACTGTTGTAGACTAAAAGAGACTTAAGACATACATCAACCAAATGTGGGTTTTGTTTGGATCCTGATTCAAATAAGGTAACTATGTATTTTACCTGTTAAGATATATACCTAATTTTTTAAAGGCTGAAATTACATAATTACTAGAATTTGCTTTTACATTATCCCCCCAAAAAGACAAAAACAATGTGGGATTTAAGTAGAAGAAGCAAGATGTTAATAAAAGTTGAAGATGATAGTAGATGCTTGGAGACTCATTATATTACTGTACCTTTTTTCTTTCATGGTTGACATTTTTCAAAGTAAGTTAAAATACACATAGAGTTTATCTTCCACATGGCCAAATTTTCTGCTAGGATCAAGCATTATTTTATACTCAGAAATACTAGTACTTGTTAAAATACAGACCCTGGGGCTCCTCTCCGAACGTCTGGGTCAGAATCATTAGATTAGACATAAAATGATCTGCTTCCCCCATGAGGCCAGTGCAGCTCAGCTAGGTATGCACCCAGCAGCTGACACTGCATGCCTCACCCTAGCAGCCTACAGTTTGTATTGGCCCCTAGGCTAAGGCTGCACCAGCAACTCTGGGTGGACATGAGAGTCTAGCTATAGGGCTTTGAGGGATCAGTGCACAGTGAGGAATAGGATGCAGAGAAGGGAATTCTGCCTGGAAGTGGTAGCATGAGGAAAGAGAAACTGGTGTAAAACAGACTTTTCAGGATTAGAGACCTGGGCTGAGGGAAGAAGATATTGAAGAGAAAGACTGAAGATACGAAAGAGACAACTTGTTGGGGCTCCAGCCCCCCGGATGGCAGGAGAACAGGGAAGCCCCCGTGGGAGAGGCTTGGTGTGGACAGCAGGGGGATGAGAGAGCAAGCATGGCTATGATTATGGAAGTGTGAAGAGTGGCACCCATGAGTATCTAGAACTGTTGTCCCGAGCAGTAGCCATAAGCCACATGCAGCTACTGCACACTGAAATGTGGCTGGTCTGACTTGTGAGCTGTACTAATATGAAACACTGGACTTTGAAGATTTAGTAAGAAGAAAGCCAGGGTCCTAGCTGGCTTGGCTCAGTGGATAGAGCATCAGCCTTCCAACTGAAGGGTCCTGTGTTCGATTCTGGCTAAGGACACGTGTCCGGGTTGCAGGCTCAATCCTGAGTAGGGGCGTGCAAGAGACAATCAATGATTCTCTCTCATCATTGATGTTTCTATCTCTCCCTTCCTCTCTGAAATCAATAATTTTTTTTTTAAGCAAGCAAGCCAGGGTCAAATACCTTGCTGATTTTTGCTATATTTATTACATGTTGAACCAATAATATTGGGATATTTAGATTTAAAATATTAAAATTTATCTGTTTCTGTTTTTTTAATGAGACTCCTGGGAAATTTTAAATTATATAGAGGCTCTTATTTGAGGCTGACATGATATTTGTGTTGAACAATGCTGATCTAGATAGAGGCTATGGGAGCCAGAACTAGGAGAAAAAGGCCACCAAAAAGCCCCATCTCAGAAAATAACACATCTTCCTACAACCCCAGAACCTGCCTCATTCAGACCAAGGTTCAGCCTAATTAATGAAAGAAGTGCTTGCTGAGCCAACTATTAGTACAAATGAAAGTATAGTGGAAAATGTATAAAGATAATTTGTTGTCAGACACTATGTACATATATTAAGTGGCAAGTGCTTCTCCATTCATTAAGGCAGGCCCTCAAGGCCCTGCAATGGGAAGAAAATCACCAGCCAGCAAGCTGTCCAGAGGAAGAATGCATAGAGCACCTACTAAGTTCTGAGGAGGATGTGGGTACAGGGAGGTGCCAATCTGGGCTTGGTATCACCCACCCTGGGAAGGAATGAGGGAAGTGAGCCAGGGAAGTTGGCTCTTTCCCCAAGTAGATGGTCTTCCTCCTGGTCCAGATTTGCATGCATTTCCACCTGGGTCTGTCCCCACTCCCTAGCTGTGAGTGGGCAGAGGTACTTTCCTGGGTGCCGCCTCCCTCCTCCCTCAGTGGTTCTGCCATCTATCAGACCTTCGTTCCTTCCCACCAGCATCCTCTGTGGTATGTGGTCAGGGTGGTTTCCATCACACGGGCCACCTCTCTGTTTCCCAAAGATAACACAATCTGTGCGGGTGTTTGCTCGCTGGTGCTGTTATCTAAGATCAACACAGCGGCTCCGGCCTCCAGAGGCCTCCGGTCAGGAAAAGGCAGAGGCTCCATGTCTCAGTTGGTGCCTGGTCACCATAGATGGGGTTTCAGGTTGTCTCCTTCGGCGGGGAGGGAAGGGGCGAGGGTGGCTGTGAACAAGCTGTGGGTCTTCTCCCCACCTGTCTCCACCTTCAGCCCTTGGCCCTGCAGCCAAGAGGTCTAAGCTCAGGTGGCTGTCAGGGTGAAGCCCCCACCGCAGCTAGTGATGTTTTTCAGCAGGAGGTACTCAAGTCCCCCACATTCTACTGAGGGGCTGTCCAGCCCCTCCTGTGCCTCTACTGTCCTGCCAGTCTCTACATGGTCCTATGCCCCCTGAAGTCAATCGTCAAGTTGGGTGGCATTTAACCATCAGCTGTTCTACTGCCTCAAGATCCTCCTAACTAGTTCTCTGCCCCAGGCCCACCCTGCTTGGAGCACACTAACTTTCCTGGAAGCAGAGAGAGCAATGGATTAGGTTGGGTGGCTTTGGGGGAAGTTGTGTTTTTTCTTCCAGTGAAATAAAAGGTCCAGCATTCCAAGTCTTTAAGGCTTTCCAACTCTCTCATGATTCTATGCTCTGTTTCTCCTGTTAAAGACCCTTCAGAGGGCTCTCTCCTACCCATAAAGCCCACACTCCTCGTGCCAGCAGCTTTCGAGGCAGTGCAGAGCCTGACCCCAACTGCCTTCGAGACCTTCCTTTTGGCCTCCTCCCACCACCACTACCATCCTCCAAGCCACCCAGCCTTCTCACAGTTGTCCCCAACAGTCTACACCATGCCGGTTTGCTCCCATCACTCATGCCACTCAGCTTGCAGCGATGCCCTCCCTTCAAAGCCTGCTCAACTGCCACCATCTGCCTCTTGCACAGAGCCCCAGCCTGAAGTGAGCTCCTCCTGAAATGCAGGGACGTTGATACAGACATTGCATTCAGCCCAGGAGTTACTCCTTGGGCATCCAATAGATGAAGCGCTCGGACAGGTTAAGGTTACCGTTAACCCTTCATCCAAGAACGTGTGACCGTTGCACATGCTTGCACAAGGTCTTGGGCCTGATACAAAAATACTTGTCATCTGTATGCTGCCTTACAGATTATAAAGAATTCTCAAAACCACTGAGAGGCAGCCCTGCCACAAGGGGGATTATTAGTGATCTGCCTAACGCCAACCAATTTGAGTAGTTGCCTGTGCCAGGAGCAGGTCACAGCTCTTCTGCCTCCAGATTCAATCTGTTCCCTCTCAGAACCGGGTGGGGGAGGGGAGGCAAGCCCACAAATTAAGAAACACCAAGCCACGCAGAGTCATCATGCCTCACCCAGGAGGAATGACTGAGGTTTAACCACTGATTAAAATATCCCTACACCTGCTCCTTGGAGGACAGTTAGGAGCTCATGCTGCCGCCCCTCCCAGCAGTTTCCTCATCTATAAAGAGGGACGTCCCTCACTGGGGAGGCAGGAGAATTCATGAGCCAGACTCCCTTCTGCTCCAGAGGCTTGTGGGAGCCAGAGCAGCATCAGACACAGAATTGCAGGGGCAGGACTAGAAACCTCTTAGAAACCTAGTGATGGTAAACTCGCTCTATCTAGGGTGGAGGGGGGTTCAGAAAGGAGTGAAGTCTACAGTCATGCCACCCTGAACGCACCTGATCTCATCAGAAAGGCCTGAGATCTCACAGAGCGGCAAAGCCAGCCTGGACCCCCCGGCCACTCCCCTCCCTCCCACCGAAACCAGGGCCAGGGCCAGGGCCATTTGTGGACAGCTGGAGCAGATGGCCACCCCAAGCCAACCCAACAATCTCTCTGGGCATTTGACCTCCATTGTTGATTTCTACCCAGAGGACCCAAGGAATGTAAATCAGCCCTTGGAAACTAAGCTGCCCCGAGATGAGGTTGCTGGTTTAAAACAAACACAAGGCTTCCTATATAAGGACCAGCCAGCCACCAGGCACCACCTCTGCCAGGAATCCCAGGTAGGCACCCTTTCTCACTCTGTGGGTTTGCTTATGAGTTTAACTTACTGGCCGTTCACAGGCCCATCTGAACCAAGGGGAGGTTGCACAAGGTGGGGCAGCCTTGTTGCTGACGTAACTGGGTTTAGGTCTCCTGGGGACTTTGCTGGGTCAGCTTCATGATCCATTAAGAAACCTGACAGTAGGTCTTTGGGGGCTGAGGCAAAACACATGGGGAATCAATCCACTGTCAAAGGTTCTGCCCTCAACAGTCTTGGAAGAGAGCACACACATCCTTCAATTCATTCCTGTCTTAGGCAGAAGGGAGAGCTGCCATCCCAGGTCAAAGCCCTGTCTGCTAGGCTCCTACCTGCATTCTGAGGCGCTGGGAGGGCAGTGGAAGCGAAGGGAGGGGAGGGGGAGCATGTTAACCTGAGACTCTCTTCTCTAGGCCCATCTGTCCCAACCAGCTGAGGCCATGCCTTCCCCGGGGACCATCTGCAGCCTGCTGCTCCTCAGTGTGCTCTGGGTGGACTTGGCCATGGCAGGCTCCAGCTTCCTGAGCCCCGAACACCAGAAAGTGCAGGTGAGATTCTCTCCACAAAGCCCCACATTCTGACCGGGCATCCATTCTAGCCCTGCCATAGCTGCCAGCTGTGGGTCCTGGGCGGTGGCTCAACCTCTCTGGGCTTCGCCTTCTCTGAGAACACAGAAGATGACCCTGGGTCTGACTTACAGGCCCCGCCTCTCTCTACTCTGGAAGGATATGGATATGGGGGCTTAGGGCCCTAAAGAAAACTCTCTCTCCAGCAGAGAAAGGAGTCCAAGAAGCCACCAGCCAAACTGCAGCCCCGAGAGCGAGAGCTTGAAGGCTGGCTCCACCCAGAAGACAGAAATCGGGAGGAAGGGGCAGAGGATGAGCTGGAAATTCGGGTTGGTTCCTCTGTAGTTTTATGCTTTTGTGGCAGGGGAGGGGTTGAAGGAGGGGGAAGGCAGGGGATGATAGCATGAACAGGGGTCCACTTACCAGCATGAAAATAGTTAACTGCACTGTGCTCTATGAAGTCTGTGCCCACAGAAGAGGCAAACATCTAAGAGAAGTAACTTTGTTACCACAGAATGGGAACGTACAGGAACCATGAGCAGAGAGAGAAGGGAACACTAGCAGGCGCCAGATATTTTCAAAAGGTGCAGTAAATGGGGTGCCCAGGGAAAGACACTTTCCCTGCAGAAAACGTTCTGGTTGGCCCAGGGCCTCTCAGACCTCACCTGGGCTGGAGTGCGCCCAGACCACATCCTGGCCAGCAAGCTGCTGCTGGCGGGGCTGCAGGGCCCATTCGCTGAAGCCCATCTGTGGATGAGGACAGGCCAGCCAGGCTTGCCCTGGCTCTGGCTAATCTTGCCTGAGATAAGGAAACAGTTTAGAGACAAATGGAGGACTAGGAAGGGGGGGTGGGGGGAGGCTAGGGGGTGGGGGAGAAATGGGTTTTATAGGGTCATCCAGGTAACTTTCCTGAAAGCCTGGATGTGTGTGGTTAGCAGGCGGTTCTGATTAAGATTTCGGTGGCGACACCTTCATGCAGAGAAACCAGAATTCCCTGGATAGCACTTAATACCCAACCACGGCAGTTACTGAGCTGCTGGGAGCTGGTGTCATTGCCCTCGTTGATTAGAAGTTCAGATAATGTACTTGCCTGACATGCCACAGCCAGAGGGTGGCAGCGGTGGTCAGGGCTGAGTCAGTCCCCAAGTCCTCTCTTCCTCCTTACGGTCTGTCAGAGTGAGTGCCTCTCACTCCCTTCTGGCCTGAGAGAAGCTGAAGTGTGTCCTGCCTTGGTCTTTCTCTAAACACCACCAGCCGCTTCCCCTGTCAGGGATGAGCTCCCCAACCCATGCTTTCTCTGACCCTCTGTAAACCTCAAGGTGTTCTCAGGCACTTCCTCCATACCACGTGGGACATCCTCAGCCTACCACATCCCTACTCGATGGCCTTAAACTAAAATCAGGGAACTCTCTTAGATTGCCAGCTCCCGCCAGCAGGTACTCACCCAGCTAGGGTCGCTCTAAATTAACCCGGGTGGGGAAGAGATTTCAGTGGCGGCTGGCTCAAGGCAGGGCTGGAAGTTTCCAGTTTCCACAAAGGCTGGCTTCAGAACAAACAGCCCGGGCTGCCTCAGCTAGAACCACAAGTCTGAAATGTCTGGGAGGTGGTGTGTGTAGCCGAGGCGGCTGGGGCAGGAGGCCAGCAACACCTTCTTGAAGCCCCTCTCACCTTAGGACCCCCCACTTCCTTCAAACATTTTTCTCATAAAATCTAGTTTCAAAGCTTTAAGATTTTTCAAACCAAGTCCTTCCCACTCCCCTACCCCACCCACCTCCCACTGAACAGATGAGACGCTGAGGCCAAAGGGAGTCTTGTCTGGTCACCTGAAGCTCATCCCCCAACCACCAGTCAGCATGCCACCTCTCAACTGCCCCTGCCACCCAGTTCCAGCCAGCAGGTCCCTGAGAAGTCTGTTCCAGTGATCTGACCACCCACAGTAGCCATGGGGGGAGGAGGGATGTGAAGGGAGGATGAATCTTTGAATCTTTACTGAAGGAAGATAACAGGAGGGTCCAAGTTCCCTAAAACACCAATCATGCCATTCCCCACGCCCTCCACCTTCACAGTGGAGACAAGTGGGGAAGGTAAATTGTTTTAAAGGAGCAAACAGCCATTTGTTGCTTTAATAACTTCTCTGAGCATATTTGCTCATCTGTAAAATAGGAGTTGTAGTAGTACCTGCCTGGAGGGGAGGTACCTAGTGCTGGATACAGTGGCCTCACACAGGGTGGGGCTCGCACTGGGCACTGCCACACCCCTGGGGCTAGCAGAGGTCCCGGAACTGGTGGACTAAAGAATCCTGCATTCTAGTCCTTGGCCATCAACTCCTCTGAGGCCTCAAACAAGTTCTTTAACCCCTCTGGGTCTCAGCTGCTTTATCTGAAAATGGGGGTAACACCTCCTGTCTGTAGGGTAGTGGGCGGAAGGACCAGTGACCAGGGGTTCTTTCTAGCATCAAGAGTCCTCCACTGACCCAGACACCTCACTGACCAACATGGCCAGGTGCTGAGGCAGCTGCTACTGGATGAACAGAGACAAAGGTTCAGTCTCTGATCTCAAGCGAGAAAACAATGATGTGGCTACAAACACAGCTCTTTCCTGTTTCCCCAAAGCTTTTAGTGACAGTAAGTCATCTCATAGATTGCCTAGTAGGCCCACCTCTCCCAAACCTCCCTGCCAGGGCCTGAATCCCACCACTGGCAATTCAACATTGTCTTCGAAACTGCACAGCAGAGAGGGGGCTTGATCTAGGGGACACCACAGCTTTTACCTTAGCGGTAAAGGAAGAGTCAAGGTTAGCCTCCTAAAGATGGAGGGGGGCAATAAGGATGGGCCTACAGAGGCAGAGTAACTGAGCTATCCCTCAGTGGCACCTGCTGGGCCCACAGGCCCTTTTCCCTCCCTGACCCTTTGGGATGAAGTGTTTGGGACAGGGGTGTGGGAGGCTCTAATTTCTGACATTTCCTGGGTCTTCCCTACTCTCCTCCTAGTTCAACGCCCCCTTTGATGTTGGAATCAAGCTGTCAGGGGCTCAGTCCCACTGGCATGGCCAGGCCCTGGGGAAGTTTCTTCAGGACATGTTTTGGGAAGAAGCCAATGGTAAGTCCCTGCCAGGTCAGGTCAATTCAGAGTTTTTCTCTGAATGTGAGCCCACACTATGGGTGCACTGACCCCTGCCTCTCGAAAACTTCCAATTCCTCATTCCCAAGTATCAGCAGGAGTGGGCGGGGCTGGTATTTTAGTGCCTCAGAGGGTGTGGAGCCCAGTTTTTGTATTCAAAGAGGGTATTAGGTTCCCAGAACTAGCTTTGGAGCCCCAGTGAACCCCAATTTCCATAACCATAAAATGGAGCTAACATCCCTAATAGAGTATAAAGTTATTTGGTGTTACACCTTTACTGTGTAATTTTACTTCACAAACAAAAGGAACTAGTGCTACCATTGCATTCAGAATGGGCTCCACAGCCAGGTAAGCGAAGTTTTTTTGTTTTTATTTTAATCCCTCTTACCTTATAAAGATACCACTCAACTTTCTCCTGATCAAGGAGGCCATTGGAAGCACCTTACAACCTGCAAAGCACTTCCATCACCAACACGGCATCACCTAACCCATCCACCACTCGAGGCAGACAGAGACTCGCACTCACCCTTCCATGCAGATAAGGAGACCAAGACTCAGAGCTCTTAAGTGACTTACCCAAGTCACAGTCCAAGACTTCCCCCATTACAAGACACCACCTCACTAGTCACCACTGTGTAAGAAAACCATCTTTGATGGCACTGGCCAGACAGCAGACTCAGAATTTTGACATCTATACCCTTGCTTTTCAGAGGCCCCAGTGGACAAGTGACCATCCACAAGACCGACCCACCTCTTTATGTTTTCCTACTACCCTTAGAAGTGCTCGCCATGGCTTTTAGATTGCTTCTACAACTCCCAGCTCTGAGTGGTACTAGCTTAGGAGCTGAATAAATATTCAGACTGTGTGCTAAATGTTCATAATGAGAATTATTTCACTAAAAAAGAAAATGTCACTGGAAAAAAAAGTCTTGCTCTATGGTCAATGGAAAGAAATGGATATGTAGCAAGGCAGGTGTGCACGCTCAGAAAACCATATTAGACCAACTCATACAAGCAGATAAGACTACTGGAGTATGTATGGCAGAAGAGGAGTAGAGGAGAAAGACAAAGAAAGAGAGGAAAGGGAAGAGAAGGGAGGAGTAGAGAATGGGAAGGGGAGAAAGGAAAGACACAGTTCCTTTAAATAACAAAGTGCAAAGTTGCAGTGAGAGCTTATTATGAAGGATTGTGTGGCCCTAGCTGGTGTTGCTCACTGGATAGAGCAGTGGCCTGAGGACTGAAGAGTCCCAGGTCCGATTCCTGTTAAGGGCACATGCCCAGATTGTGGGCTCACACCCTAGTAGGCAGCAGATCAACGATACTCTCTCATCAATGTTTCTATCTCTCTCTCCCCCCTCTCCCGTTCCTCTCTGAAATCAATAAAAATATATTTAAAAAGATAAAAAAGGACTATATGAACAAAGAAAGGCAGGTGACATTATCAGAGCTAAAATCCACTAATACATTCAAGATCAGAACAGGATTCTGGGAATGCCAAAGCATGAGTCTAAAGTTATTATGTGGGCGCTAACAATGGCTTCTAGCCACTGTTGGGAAGGGCTTCCTCTTTGTTCACTACTGACAAGCCCAGCAAAGTAGATACCAACTCATATGGGCAAGGCAGTCACTGCCTTCATTACTTCACTGATACCCGGTAGTTGTCTCAAAACATTTTCAACTCCAGCTCCCAGCTGAATCGAACCTTGGTCCTCAAGTTCCACACTTTAATTCCAGGGAAGACACTAGCCTTCCTAGGAGGCAATGTCACTTATCAGTCATTTACACTTTAGCAGAAACATGCAAACTGGTTTCTGAGAGCTGGTGATGATGAGTGAATCAATAGGAGAGAAAAGCAAACAAGGAAGGAGATTCCAAAGAGATGCACTGCCAACCTGCCCAGACACATGATCCCCTAGAAATATATAGGACACCCCTCTGCAGAGTTGGGGTAACACCCACACTGGAAAAAACTATCACAGAGGGCTCTGGAAGCCAAGTATCTTCTTGAGTAAAATTTTGGCCACCTGGCACTCTAGGCACAGCCTATAGGTACCAACCACTGGTAGACTTAGTAAGCACAACAAAACCCAACTGCCACTCATCATCCAGGAACTGCATGTGGTCTGTGGATCATCTGGGAATTCCTTGGAAATGCCATCTCGGGCCCCATTCCTACCCTACTATATCAGGAGCTGTACTTCAACAAGATCCCAGGTTATTAAATGGCTCATATAAAGTGGCTTAGAGGCAACTGGACTCTATTCAGACAGCACAGCACACTACACAGCCAGATTGCCTCACCTGGCATAGAATAAGTGTTGATTGTTATGAAACTTTAAAAAATTGAGACCTGGCTGGGTGGGATCCTCAACAGAACTGTGAACACATGAAAAAGGTGTCCTATTTCTTCTCTTACCTTCTTCCCCGTCAATTTAGTCCCAGCTCTATTATAGACTCAATGTCCATCTCTTGGGCAGATGGCAGACCACACACAGACCATATTCCCATCTCTCAGATGACCAGACACCTGATTATATGACTACACAGTGACTTCATTCACTGAGTCCTTGCTTCCAAAAGCATCTTCATCTAAGCCACAAACTGAAACATGTTATCACCATTAAAGGAACATAAGGTACTGGAGAACAGGTGAACCAAGTGGGGGAACTGGAAGAAAAGAAATAGAAATGGAGGGAAATGACCTTCTACAGCCCCCAGACAGCCAGCCTCTAAGATCCAGCTCCCTAGTACTGAGGCCTAGACTGACATGCTGTCCTGAAGCTTAGCCACATCCCAACTGCATTGTTTACTAGGGGCACAACCCTGATCACCACCAACCACACCCACAGTCTTCTTCTTAATAGCTAAAGAGGATGGAAGGCCCAAGTGTGATCAAACTGGCCCAGGAAACCAACTGCTGACCTGGGGAAGCAGCAGCCACGGATTGGGCTGAGGGTGGTGCTCAGGGGGAGATGTGTGCCAGGCCCTGGTGGGAAAGCTGGTTAGCTCCACCCCATCAAAAAAAAGAACAAAGGCTTACTTTTCTTACAAAGGATTCACAAGCATTCTCTGCCACATGCCTGCATCATTCATTAAAAAAGAAAAAATTTTTAAACATTTTTAAGCTCACTTGGCCGGGGCAATCTCATCTGGGGCAGGCAGCATGGTGTGGTTGAGAGGTATGGGACAGACTCAGACCTGAATTTGAATACCAGTTCTGATCCGGACCAAAATATTGAATTTCTCAGGTTCCTCAAATTAAAATACCCACCTCCTAGGTTACTATAGAGACTGAACACAGTATCTCCCTCAAGGACACCTGGCACATAGTAGGCATTCAACTATTCTAACAATCATCACTTACTTCATCCCTGCTGTGCACCAGGTGTTGTTCTAAATACTTGTAAGTAATTAATGCAATTTCAGCTAATTTTCACAAGCTATTTAGGAGAGAGAAAACTAAATTTTGGAGAAATTAACTTCCCAAGGTCACACAGAAAATACATTGCCCACTCATATCCAGAGCTATAGTGGTTGAGTCCATGCTTTTCAAAGTCTATTGCCTCTCAATGGTATTTTCTTGCCCTGCTGCCTAGAGTCCAAGGGACTTCTTTTGTTTGTTTTTTTAAGTAAAATTTTTAAAAAAATAGTTTATTGACTTTTAGAAAAAGCAGAAGGGAGAGGGAGAGAAACATTGATGTGAGAGTGAAATATCGATACGCTTCCCCTCCTGCATGCCCCCCCTACCCAGGCATGTGTCCTGACTGGGAACCAAACCAACAACTTTTCAGTGCCACACCGGCCAGGGCTTGTTTCTGTTTTTTATTTTCCTTTATAATACACTGGATCAACTTCAAGTCAACAATTGGCAGAAATAAAACATCAAAGGAAACAAGGGACACACTTGAAAAAATGTAGCATTTCAAACAAGGTCCTATGTCAACCTTCTTAAACCTATTCCTCTAACATCCTATATAATAAAAGGGTAATATGCAAATTGACCCTAACAGCAGAACCACTGGGAAATGACTGGTCACTATGACACACACTGACCACCAGGAGGCAGATGCTCAATGAAGGAGCTGCCCCCTGGTGGTCAGTACACTCCCATAAGGGGAGCTTTGCTCAGCCACAAGCCAAGCTAGTAGCTGCCAGTACAGCGGTGATGGTGGGAACCTCTCCTGCCTCCTCAGCAGCCCTAAGGATGTCTGATTGCAGCTTAGGCCTGCTCCCCACTGCCAAGTGGCCATCCCCCGAGGGCCCCTAGGCTGCCAGAGGGATGTCTGACTGTCAGCTTAGGCCCGATCCCCTGGGGAGCAGGCCTAAGCCAGCAGGTGGACATCCCCTGAGGAGTCCCAGACTGCGAGAGGGCACAGGCCAGGCTGAGAGACCCCCCTTCTCTCTGCCCCCCGTGTGCACAAATTTTTGTGCACCGGGCCTCTAGTTATTTAATGATACCACTAACTTAAGGTTCTCTGAATGGGGTGTATTTACCCTTGGGATGAATAAGAAATTTGTTGAAGGAAAAATTCTCCTTATAAAAAGCTTATTTTGTGTTTTAGGATTATACCTAGTATATCAGTATACTAGCACATGTTTTTAACTCATCATACACTTACAGGTATGTGCTCAGAAATCCCCCTATGGCAACATGTAAACAGAAGAATGGGGACCCATGCTTAGCTACCTTCCTTAATCTGAATCCACTCCAAATGAGCACTGACAGAGACCACAAGGGCTGGCTAGCCACTGGTCAGCAATTCTGCTGCCATCTTTGAGTTTGTTTAATCACTGAATATTCTAGTGGCCATTTGCTCTTATTTTATAAAATGAGTGGCATAAAAATGAAGGTCCTGACAGCAAATGATTAGTATTAGTCCCAACTCAATACAGAGAAAGATGTAAATACCAGCAACACCAAGAGCAACAGATTTTCAGTCACAAACTGACTGTCACTGAGTAGACACAGTCAACTGTGTGTTTAATTGGAAAGGAAACTGAACCAAAGTGAAGGAATATGCTGACAATGTAGTCAATGACTGTGTCTCAAAAATGATGCATTAACAGAGATTTCAAATTTAACATTCTCGCAGCAGAGCCTTCCTTTTTCCAGGTTTACTTTTGGCTTGTGCATTTGTGTTCAACAATACCTCCATACAAAATTAGAGGATTGCGTTAGATACATATGCAAGTAGTAAAATAGAATGTCCTCCAATCTACCCAGAGGCATCAGTTCACAGTCCAAAAACAGTACAACTGATTCATCAGCACCACACCTATATACTCGATATTTCTTCCTCTTATTGCACTGCTCTGGAAAAAGAAGTTATCTGTATAGTTTTCAAAGGCTAGGAAGCAGCAGTACATCTGAGTTCCCAAAGTGTAAAATAAAGTTAATGCTCCAAGACAGCAGAACTTTTAAGAAGATACCATGTCTTATCTCATGCAATTTTGCAGAGACATACTTGTATACTCGAGAATGTCAGACCTTTGAGTTCGCAGGTTTCGAAGTCGGCCAACAACTAAACCACTGTTCTCATTCTGAGAACTCGAAACAAACGTGCAGAGCATGGAAGTTGGCTGGGAATCTATCCCTTTATTTTCAGAAACTGATGGCCAGGGGTAGGGGTAATACAGAGGCATTCCAGCAGCATAGCAAAAACAATCAAGTCAGCCATCCAACATCAAAAACATTGCCAACCAGCTTTCACGCCACAGCACAGAAGTATCCTAAATCTTAGAGATAAAAGTGTTTAGCACCTTGTGCATTACCTTGGCAGGAAGACTGCATAGGCTCTGAGATATCCATTTAGTCATCACTTTAACCCTTTAATGTAGGACTCCCATGTAAGCAGTATTAACATACAGGGCTTATGAAGGAGATATATATGCTGCAGTTCATTTGGATGACAATGAAGCACTCTGAAATATTTAGCAGTTCCCCAAATCTTCCAAACAGGAGAACGAGTCCCCAGTTCCCCACACTGGCAAACATGAGGCACAAACAACGCACAACTAATCCATGGAAGGTCAACAGGGAATCAAGGCCCACTTCTCAGGCCAGCAACTATGCACAGGGGCAAACAGAAATACCATATAGAAAAAATGTTAAGCCCATTTCCTTCCAATTTACAAGGCTTAAATGCACCTTCCAAAATCACCTAGAGAAATCCAGCATTAAGTGATGAATTTCATGATGTAAGCCACCAGGTTCCGAGAAACACACAAGGAATTTGGTGATCTGTCTCACTGCAGATTGGGGTAAAGGATCCTTTTGGACAAAGTGAAGAGTGAGTGTCCTTACATTTACCCCGAGACCATTATAACCTTCCAGGGCCTGTAATGAATATACCTTTACAAGGCACCAGTAGGGAACAGAACACAGCTTAAAATCTGAGATGTCCCAGTTGCTCAAAAGTCAAAGGAGAGTCATTTCCAACACAGAGAGGACACAGAGGAGGCAAAGGCAAGGGAGACCACCTGGAGGGGGAATGAGAGATTTGCAAACATCAGGCTTGCTTGTTGGGCAAAGGCAACAGAACATGGCTGAAAGACCCCAGCAGAGCTTTGAAGAATTAAACTGATTTACCTCTCAAACTGGGAGGGACACACAAGAGGCTGTCATATGCAATGAAAAAGAATGAGTATTTCTGGTCCAATGTTCCCGGGAAAGAGGACAAAATGGAACAAAGGGCGGCTAGGATCTCACCAGCAGACTAGCAAGTAGCTTCTGCTACAAACTGGACCTTTATCAGTTTAACACAGCCGAGTTGCAGCCCTGCAGGTATCAGTAAGTAGAGACACCTTCTTTGGGGTCCTCTTCCTCAAGAAGGCCTCTTCCTTGAGTTCCTCCATCTGTCCAGATCTCCATCAGCCAGGATTTTCCTTGGACAATGAGTGCTTTTCTGCCTCCCTCTGTATTGATTGCAATGGAACCAGTGAAAACAGTAGTCCAGTCCTTCCACCTGTGCCGATGCAGAGTTGACACAGCAACAGTGACAGCCACACTGAAGAGTTATCCAAGGAAGAGAGAGGGATGACTCCTTTGGTTGCATGGGGATGACTTCACCGGTCTCTCGAAGATCCCCCCCAGAAGATTTCCCTCTGGGAGCTCATTCTCAGAACTGAGGACCGGGAACCAAGTTACACACCAACATGGGCTTAGACTAGTAGGAGGGTGGCTTTATTTGCAGACTGCTCAAAAACACAGGCTACAGAGAACAGAGATTTGGATTGGCAAACCTATTGTTCCCTTCTACTAGCCTTCCTTCTTCCCTGACTGCCCTGGAGCATATGGCCAGGAGGCAACCCTCCTTCCTGCTCCCCATCCCCCTTCCACTTTACTCTCCCTACCTATAACCAGGACCAAAAGCCTAATGATGAAGTTTCAAGGAAAATATCCTGTTTCCTATCTTGGTTTTCTCCATTCCAGTGGGCTCTCTAAACACACCCTTGTCATGTTCCAGGCAGAGATGAAACCCAGCCTACGCGGTTAGGTCACTGGTAGTCCTGGAGGATAGGGAAGAGAAAAGGAAGAAGGTTTCAAACCAAGTTCACTCAAGACAAATTAGGCTACTCTCTACATTAATAAAATGCAGCAAGAGAAGCTTTTGTCCCGATTTTTAAAAACATAAATGTAAATTTTATGACCTTTTATAGAAGACTCCTGTACCCTCTCTGCTTAAAGATTGTAGAGGCGACTGGTGTTCTCACGCAAGGTAGCCAAGGTGCGGGACAGTGGCTGATCTTTGACCCTGGCGATCTCTCGAACTGTATGCAAGGCCAGGCCCGGGTGAGCATACTGGCAAAGGCTTTTGGGAACCTGGAAGATATCAAGCATTCAGAACATCGCTGTGCCGTCTGCGCACAGTCATTACATAGAGCTCCCTCCCCGGCCCTTCCCCAGTAAGGACCTCTTTGGGGCTGCCCTGTAGAGACCCCTTTACCTGCAGGTGCAGGGAGAGTCCTAGTCATGGGGGGCTCTGGGTGAGCAGGGTCCCACGCTTCCTTGGACTACCCTCTACAGGGTAGGGCTTTGCACTGCCTGGAAGAGAGTGGTTACCCTTCAGCTTCTCAGCCCCCTAGACTTTTGGTTCTGTAGAGCAATACAAGGAGACATCTATACAGCCAAGGGTGGGACCTGAATATCACTGGGGCTCTGGCCCTGCCAACCTTGTAAAGGTGACCGCCCACCTCCCCACCCTCTCCTCAGTGCCTCAACTCAGCCTGGAGTTGCCCCTACCTGTCGAGGCAGGAAGTAGGGGGCATCAGTTTCCACGATGATTCTCTCCAGTGGGATCCGTTTCAGAGCTTCCCGGGCCTCCCAGGCAGAGGAGTACGTCAGGACTGCCGTGAAGCCCACAGACATGTTCGGGAAGTGCTTCAACAGGGGCTCAATGACTGGGTAGCTGCCAGTGAAGCAATGCCTAAGAGGAGATGTCCAGATCAGTGTTCTCTCACAATCCCCCGGGCAGCAGCCCCAACTCTCTCTAGACATATAACCCCTTCTAAATTATTTTCTGTGGATAAATATCCAGAAATGGAAAGATTGCATCCAAAGGAAGGACTCCACAGTAAACACAGACAAGAGCTGCTTCCAACACAGACCAAAGATGACCCCTGGTGAGCAATGCTCATCCATCAACCCATTACACCGCAGAATACTATACAGCCACTTGAAATAATTACCAGGAACATACAGCAACAATACAGGGACAGGGTATGCTTATGATACAAAAAGAGAAGCAGAACTTAAAACTGTGGCCCCTGTAATATTACAACTACAGTAGGTAAAAATTATGTCCAACACTAAAATGAACTTAAAGGAAACAAAAAAATCAGGGAAACTATGAATGTATTTTCTTTTAATTTGAAGGCTGTTCATGTTCCATGTTCATAATATAATAAATACAATTATAATATAATATAATCCTACTAGAGGACCAGCGCACAAATTTCGTGCACAGGAGGGGGGGGGGGTCCCCTCAGCCCAGCCTACACCCTCTCCAATCTGGGACCC